>WNWK01003722.1:135000-155000 GCA_009830355.1 Cherax destructor
ACTGGTGAAGTCTCCCAGCTCAGACTGACACTGGTGAAGTCTCCCAGCTCAGACTGACACTGGTGAAGTCTCCCAGCTCAGACTGACACTGGGAAGTCTCCCAGCTCAGACTGACACTGGTGAAGTCTCCCAGCTCAGACTGACACTGGTGAAGTCTCCCAGCTCAGACTGACACTGGAAGTCTCCCAGCTCAGACTGACACTGGGAAGTCTCCCAGCTCAGACTGACACTGGTGAAGTCTCCCAGCTCAGACTGACACTGGAGAAGTCTCCCAGCTCAGACTGACACTGGGGAAGTCTCCCAGCTCAGACTGACACTGGTGAAGTCTCCCAGCTCAGACTGACACTGGTGAAGTCTCCCAGCTCAGACTGACACTGGTGAAGTCTCCCAGCTCAGACTGACACTGGTGAAGTCTCCCAGCTCAGACTGACACTGGGGAAGTCTCCCAGCTCAGACTGACACTGGTGAAGTCTCCCAGCTCAGACTGACACTGGGGAAGTCTCCAGCTCAGACTGACACTGGGAAGTCTCCCAGCTCAGACTGACACTGGTGAAGTCTCCAGCTCAGACTGACACTGGGAAGTCTCCCAGCTCAGACTGACACTGGTGAAGTCTCCAGCTCAGACTGACACTGGTGAAGTCTCCCAGCTCAGACTGACACTGGAGAAGTCTCCCAGCTCAGACTGACACTGGTGAAGTCTCCCAGCTCAGACTGACACTGGGAAGTCTCCCAGCTCAGACTGACACTTAATCCCCTAACTACACTAACTCAGCCAGTGATGGGATATCATGACTAAGATAACACAGCTGGCTTTTGTTCCCGCTGTGTAACTATGATAGAGGAGAGGGTAGTAACACAGGCGTGACATGTCCAGTACTTTCTTGTACATGTAATGTTTAAGAGAGTACAAGGAATTAGTACAAAGAAAGAATAAAGATATAATGATAATGTGAACCTAGACACTTAATAACTGCTCTTTATGACTTAATAACACACAACACACACATATATATATATATATATATATATATATATATATATGTCGTGCCGATTAGGTAAAACTTGCGATTTTGGCTTAAACAGCAACGCTCATCTTGCCATATAAGACAAGCAAAAATTTGTGTATGCAATGATTTCGCAAAAATTAAATTGCGCTTGTTATAATAAGGTTAGGTAAGTTTTGTAAGATTCTTTTGGTGCAAAATTATGAATTTTTACATTAACATAAATAAAAAAATATATCTTCAAACATATAAAAGAAAATTTTAGAAAGGACTTAATTTTAGATGAGTTCTTGCTAATTGACCAGTTTTACCTAATCAGCACCACACACACACACATATACATATATATATATAATGTACGAATATGTGTATAACTTATATACTTAAAAAAGTTAGTCTTAGCTGGATACTGTCATGTGTGTTAATATTCATTTTGGTTCAGTGTAAACACAAGCAGCTGAAATCATATTTCAAAAGGTGTTCCCCCAACCCCTGCAACTTCAAAAGACCACTAATGACTGGTAATTATGACAGGCCATTAACATGGACTGTAATTGCTAGCTTGTAGTGAGGTCTGTGAATTAGGCAGAGTACAGTGGTGACTGTATCACCAGCCTCCTCTTACCCTGTTTTCAGCGTGTATCATGATTCTTAGTTTTTATCTTTCTCTCTCTCTCTCTCTCTTTCTCTTAACTACCAGCCTTTCCCATCTCTTCCCTCCTACTTATCTTCCTCACCTTCCCTCCAACGTCCCTCCCACCCCATCAATCCACCCTTCCCTCCAACGTCCCTCCCACCCCATCAATCCACCCTTCCCTCCAACGTCTCTCCCACCACACTATCCGCCTTTTCTCCCACAGAAATATATATATATATCATCATGACTCACGAAATCGTAATGACACGATTGCAAACAAACCATACCACGGGTGGGGTTCGAACCCGCGGTCAGAGTCATAAAATGCGTCGGTCTAGAGTTTTAGGACTCTCTGATCGTGGGTTCTAACCCCGCCAGTGGTATGGTTTTTATATCACCAATTATACCATTACAAAAAAGAACAGAGATAAAGACTGATGTAAAAAAGTAAACAATTGTAAATAGGCATACCCACGTATAAATATGTATACCCACTTGTAAATATGTATACCCACTTGTAAATATGTATACCCACTTGTAAACACGTATACCCACTCTTAAACATTTATACCCCCTTTGTAAAAATGTATACCCACTTTTAAATATGTATACCCACTTTTAAATATGTATACCCACTTGTAAAAATGTATACCCACTTTTAAATATGTATACCCACTTTTAAATATGTATACCCACTTGTAAAAATGTATACCCACTTGAAAACATGTATACCTACTTGTAAACAGCAGTTACCAAGTTCATAGATAAGGACAACAACTAAATAAGAACAGTAATGCAAAAACAGGGCCCATGAGCTATGAATCGACCCACGCAAGCCCAAACAGAGCACAACAAAAGTTTCTATAACAGTAGGTCAAGAACATTACGGAGGCGTGCGTTCTCCTGCACAAGTCCAGACTACTGCAGTGGTATCCTGAGGTGCCGGGACGCTGGTATCCAGGCTGGCACTTGTTAGGGATATCTGGGATACCTAAATCATAGATGAACCAGCATACCTCTGCTACACCTTTGATGTGTTTCAAGAGTTTTCTCGCAGTCCGGCCCTGGGCCATGCTAGTCTGGTGCTGGTCTGGTCAAGCAGACTGTTACTGCTGCTGCTGCTGGGGAAGGGGAAGGAGTCCGCTGCCCCACATATATATCACAGCCTGGTTGATCTGCCACTTACCTGCCTTGGATACGGATACTTCAATTATAGAGGATAAACCAGCACACGGGGACCTGAATTATAGAGCACACTGCTGTTTACTAGCATTCCCGTTGCTCCGTTAACAGTGTGTGTGCTTCTGTTTACGCTGTAGTTGTTCTGCATATTATAATATCACCTGTTTACTGTGATCTTATTGCATATATATATATATATATATATATATATATATATATATATATATATATATATATATATATATATATATATATATATATATGTGCAAAAAGATCACAGTAAACAGGTGACATCAAAATATGCAAGACAACCACTATGAAAAATAGAGGAATTCCAAGCGCTTTCGTGACTACTCACATTATCAAGGAACTAATATATATATATATATATATATATATATATATATATATATATATATATATATATATATATATATATTATTAACGCATCGACCGTCTCCCACCAAGATAGGGTGGCCCGAAAAAAAAAATCACCATCATTCACTCCATCACTGTCTTGCCAGAGGCATGCTTACGCTACAGTTATAAAACTGCAACATTAACACCCCTCCTTCAGAGTGCAGACACTGTACTTCCCATGTCCAGGACTCAAGTCAAGCCTGCCGGTTTCCATGAATCCCTTCATAAATGTTACTTTGCTCACACTCCAACAGCACGTCAAGTGCTAAAAAACATTTGTCTCCATTCACTCCTATCAAATACGCTCACACATGCTTGCTGGAAGTCCAAGCCCCTCGCACACACAACCTCCTTTACCCCCTCCCTCCAACTTTTCCTAGGCCGACCCCTACCCCGCCTTCCCTCCACTACAGATTTATACACTCTCGAAGTCATTCTGTTTCGTTCCATTCTCTCTACATGTCCGAACCACCTCAACAACCCCTCCCTCAACCCTCAGGATAATAGTTTTGGTAATCCCGCACCTCCTCCTAATTTCCAAACTACGAATTCTCTGCATTATATTCACACCACACATTGACCTCAGACATGACATCTCCACTGCCTCCAGCCTTCTCCTTGTTGTAACATTCACCACCCATGCTTCATAACCATATAAGTGTTGGTATAACTATACTCTCATACATTCCCCTCTTTGCTTCCATGGACGAAGTTCTTTGTCTCCACAGACTCCGAAGTGGAGTCTGTGGATATCCCCAGTATCTGACTCAACCTATGGAAAAACTCAATGTGCATAAAAGGCCCTAAGATCTGGTTTCCATTATCTGAATCACCATAAGGTCCCATATCTGCCAATCGATTTAGAGTTATTGTTAAAAAGCACCTCATATACCCTTTTTCCCCTCATCAATTCTATGATTTACCTCATCTTTCATAGACCCATCTGCTGACACGTCCACTCCTAAATATATGAATACATTCACCTCCTCCATACTCTCTCCCTCCAATCTCATATCCAAACTTTCGTTACTCTTTCTTATAATCCCTTTTAATTTCCTTCTTTTACACACCCTACCAAACTCATCCACCAACCTCTGCAACTTCTCTTTAGAATCTCCCAAAAGCACAGTGTCTTCAGCAAAAAGCAACTGTGACAACTCCCACTTTGTGTTAGATTCTTTATCTTTCAACCCCACACCTCTTGCCAACACAAGAGAATTCACTTCTTTTACAACCCCATCTATAAATATATTGAACAACCACGGTGACATCACACATCCTTGTCTAAGGCCTACTTTTACTGGGAAATAATCTCCCTCTCTCCTACACACTATAACCTGAGCCTCACTATCCTCGTAAAAACTCTTCACTGCTTTCAGTAACCTACCTCCTATTCCATACATTTGCAATATCTGCCACATTGCCCAACTATCTACCCTGTCATACGCCTTTTCCAAATCCACAAATCCCACAAAAACCTCTTTACCCTTATCTAAATACTGTTCACCTATATGTTTCACTGTAAACACACACTTCCTATCTTTCCTAAAGCCTCCTTATTCACCTGATATCCTACTCTCTGTCTTACTCTTAATTCTTTCAATAATAACTCTACCATACACTTTACCAGGTATACTCAGCAGACTTATTTCCCTATAATTTTTGCACTCCCTCTTTTGTCCCCTTTGCCTTTATACAAAGAAACTATGCATGCTCTCTGCCAATCCCTAGGTACCTTACCCTCTTCCATACATTTATTAAATAATAGCACCAACCACTCCAAAACTATATCCCCGCCTGCTTTTAACATTTCTATCTTTATCCCATCAATCCCAGCTGCCTTACCCCCTTTCATTCTACCCACTACCTCACGAACTTCCCCCACACTCACAACTCGCTCCTCCTCACTCCTATAAGATGTTATTCCTCCTTGCCCTATACAAGAAATCACAGCTTCCCTGTTTTCATCAACATTTAACAACTCCTCAAAATATTCCCTCCATCTTCCCGATACCTCTAACTCTCCTCTCCTATTTTTAACTAACAAATCCATTTGTTCCCTAGGCTTTCTCAACTTATTAATCTCACTCCAAAACTTTTTCTTATTTTCAACAAAATTTGTTGATAACATCTCACCCACTCTCTCATTTGCTCTCTTTTTAAATTGCTTCACCATTCTCTTAACCTCTCTTTTTCTCTCCATATACTCCTCCCTCCTTGCATCACTTCTACTTTGTAAAAACCTCTCATATGCTAACTTTTTCTCTCTTACTACTCAGTTACATCATTCCACCAATCGCTCTTCTTCCCTCCCGCACCCACTTTCCTGTAACCACAAACTTCTGCTGAACACTCTAACCTTAAACCTACCTCATATATCTTCAACCCCCATTCCCTATACTCTCACTAGCCCATCTATCCTCCAATAGTTATTTATATCTTACCCTAACTGCCTCCTCCTTTACTTTCGCCTCTCTATTTCCTGGTCCTCTCCCATTCTTTTTCAATCCTATTTCGCAGTCACTGCCTCCCCCTCCCCCACCATAATTCCCACCTCATTAGAGAGCAGCAGAATTACATCACTGAAAAGTAATCACCCTCATCATCAACAACTGAAAATTATTTTTTTTCCTCTGTCCTTTTAAAGCTTTAGTCTCACTAATTAACAAATTGGCAGCCAGCTGGAAAGCTTTACTCTAACTGGCGGTCAGAGTTAAAGCTTTAACTGACAGCCAGCTCTAAAGCTTAACACTAACTGACAGTCAGCTTTAAAGCTCTAACTGGCAACCAGCAGCGGAGGCCAAAGCTGCGCCATTTTTCCAGCTTAATTGAGCGTGTGTGACTGTGCTTAATACACTGATTACTAAATATAATACACCGATTATTATCATTATAAAAATTACTGATACATAATTATGTATCCCTGGAGGAGAGGGCATACTTTTATCCCTGGAGGAGAGAGCATACTATGTATCAATGGAGAGGGCATACTGTGTATCCCTGGAGGAGAGGGCATACTATGTATCCCTGGAGGAGAGGGCATACTGTGTATCCCTGGAGGAGAGAGCATACTATGTATCCCTGGAGAGGGCATACTGTGTATCCCTGGAGGAGAAAGCATACTATGTATACCTGGAGAGGGCATACTGTGTATCCCTGGAGGAAGGCATACTATGTATCCATGGAGAGGGCATACTGTGTATCCCTGGAGGAGAGAGCATACTATGTATCCTGGAGAGGGCATACTGTGTATCCCTGGAGGAGAGAGCATACTATGTATACCTGGAGAGGGCATATGTGTATCCCTGGAGGAGAGGCATACTATGTATCCTGAGAGTGCATACTGTGTATCCCTGGAGGAGAGGGCATACTATGTATCCTGGAGGAGAGGGCATACTGTGTATCCCTGGAGGAGAGAGCATACTATGTATCCCTGGAGGAGAGGCATACTGTGTATCCCTGGAGGAGAGGGCATACTATGTATCCTGGAGAGGTATACTGTGTATCCTGAGGAGAGGGCATACTATGTATCCCTGGAGGAGAGAGCATACTATGTATCCCTGGAGGAGAGGGCATACTGTGATCCCTGGAGGAGAGAGCATACTATGTATCCCTGGAGGAGAGGGCATACTGTGTATCCCTGGAGAGAGGCATACTGTACTATGTATCCCTGGAGGAGAGGATATGATCTGGAGAGGGCATACTGTGTATCCCTGGAGGAGAGAGCATACTATGTATCCCTGGAGGAGAGGGCATATGACCTAGGTTGTATCCCTGGAGGAGAGAGCATACTATGTATCCCTGGAGGAGAGGGCATACTGTGTATCCCTGGAGAGAGCATTGTATCCCTGAGAGGGCATACTGTGTATCCCTGAGGAGAGAGCATACTATGTATCCCTGAGGAGAGGGCATACTGTGTATCCCTGGAGGAGAGGCATACTATGTATCCCTGGAGGAGAGGCATACTTGTATCCCTGGAGGAGAGGGCATACTGTGTATCCCTGGAGGAGAGGGCATACTGTGTATCCCTGGAGGAGAGAGCATATATGTATCCTGGAGAGGGCATACTGTGTATCCCTGGAGGAGAGAGCATATATGTATCCCTGGAGAGGGCATACTGTGTATCCCTGGAGGAGAGACATACTATGTATCCCTGGAGGAGAGGGCATACTGGTGTATCCCTGGAGGAAGGATAGGGATATGTATCCCTGGAGAGGGGCATACTGTGTATCCCTGGAGAGAGGCATACTGTATCCCTGGAGAGGGCATACTGTGTATCCCTGGAAGAGAGCATTTGTATCCCTGAGAGAGGCATACTGTGTATCCCTGAAGAGGCTATTGTATCCCTGGAGTAAGTGCTATACTGTGTATCCTGGAAGATACTTGTATCCTGGTATCATGGTATATTCTGGGATGATCCTGTATTCTGGGGATGATCCTGGTATTGCTGTGATGTTGATGGTATTGCTGGGACGATTCTGGTATTGTTGGGATTATCTTGGTATTGACTGGATGTTGCTGGTATTGTTGGGATGATCCTGGTATTACTGGGATGTTGCTAGTATTGCTGGGATGATCTACTGGTATTGTGGGATATCGGTTATTGTGGGATGATCCAGGCTAGTTGCTGGATGGATCCAGGTATTGCTGGGATGATCCAGGTATTGCTGGGATGATCCTGGTATTGCTGGGATGATCCTGGTATTGCTGGGATGATCCAGGTATTGCTGGGATGATCCAGGTATTGCTGGGATGATCCTGGTATTCCTGTGATGCTGATGGTATTGCTGGGACGATTCTGGTATTGCTGGGATGTTATACCTTTGATATACCTTTGAAGAGTTTCGAGAGTATCTACTCTCTGAGCCCGGCCATGGGCCAGGCTCGTCTGGTGCTTGCCTGGTCAACCAGGCTGTTGCTGCTGGAGGCCCGCTGCCCCACATATCCATCACAGCCTGGTTGATCTGGCACCTGGTGAAGATATTTGTCCAGTTTCCTCTTGAAGGCTTCTACACTGGTTCCAGCCGTGTTTCGGATATCTTCTGGTAAGATGTTGAATAGTCTGGGACCCCGGATGTTAATACAGTGCTCCCGTATTGTCCCCACCGCACCCCTGCTCCTCACTGGATTTATTTTACACTTTCTCCCATATCTCTCACTCCAGTATGTTGTTATGGCAGTGTGCAGATTTGGGACCAGGCCCTCAAGTACTTTCCATGTATATATTATCATGTATCTCTCTCCTCCGCTCCAATGAGTACATGTTCAAGACTTGAAGGCGTTCCCAATAATTTAGATGTTTCAATGGCTCAATGTGAGCCGTAAACGATCTCTGGATTTGTTCCAGCTCTGCTATTTCTCCTGCCCTGAACGGGGCCGTCAGCACTGAGCAGTATTCTAAGTGAGGGAGCACTAGCGATTTGAATAGTGTCACCATCGGCATTATTTCCCTTGTTTTGAAAGTTCTCAATACCCACCCCGTCATCTTCCTGGCTGTTGTGATCTTTGTCTTGTTATGGTCTTTAAACGACAGATCAGCAGACATAATTATTCCCAAGTCCTTTACGTGTTCCTTTCGTTCTATGTGGTGACCCTCTTGCGTTTTGTATATAGTGTTCCTTTTGAGTTCTTCATTTTTCCATACCTAAGCAGCTGAAACTTATCACCATTGAACGTCATGTTGTTCTCCACTGCCCATTGGAAGACCCTGCTTATGTCCTCCTGTAATTTTTCAGTGTCCTCTACCGTAGTGACTTTCATGCTTATTTTAGTGTCATCTGCAAATGATGATACAAAAGTGTGCTGGGTGTTTTTATCTATGTCTGCTATGAGGATGAGAAACAGCAGAGGTGCCAGGACAGTGCCTTGGGGCACTGAGCTTTTGACCTCGCTGATGCTGGATCTTGCCCTGTTCACTACTACTTTTTGTGTTCTTTGTGTTAGGAACTCAAAATCCATCTGCCTACCTTCCCGTAATGCCTATGGCCCTCATTTTGTGCGCTATCACTCCATGATCGCATTTGTCAAACGCCTTTGCAAAATCTGTGTAAATCACATCTGCGTTTTGGTCGTCCTCCAATGCCTCCGTAATTCTGTCATAATGGTTCAGCAGCTGTGACAGGCATGATCGACCCGCTCTAAAGCCATGCTGGTTCGGGTTATGTTGGTTGTGCTGGTCCATGAACTTTGTAATCTGCCGTCTCATCACTCTTTCAAAGATTTTTATGATGTGAGAAGTGAGGGCTACTGGTCTGTAATTTTTAGCTAGTGCTCTACTACCTCCCTTATGCAAAGGAGCTATGTCTGCACTCTTTAAGGCCTCTGGAATTTCACCTAGATCTAAGCTCTTTCTCCACAGAATACTAAGGGCTCTTGCTAATGGTACTTTGCACTGCTTTATAAATAAAGCATTCCATGAATCTGGTCCAGGTGCTGAGTGATGTTGCTGGTATTGTTGGGATGATCTTGGTAATACTGGGATGTTGCTGGTATTGTTGGGATGATCCTGGTATTACTGTGATGTTACTGGTATTGCTGTGATGATCCTGGTATTGCTGGGATGATCCAGGTATTGCTGGGATGATCATGGTATTGCTGGGATGATCCAAGTATTGCTGGGATGATCCAGGTATTGCTGGGATGATCATGGTATTGCTGGGATGATCCAGGTATTGCTGGGATGATCCAAGTATTGCTGGGATGATCCAAGTATTGCTGGGATGATCCAAGTATTGCTGGGATGATCCAAGTATTGCTGGGATGATCCAAGTATTGCTGGGATGATCCAGGTATTGCTGTGATGATCCAAGTATTGCTGGGATGATCCAGGTATTGCTGGGATGATCCAAGTATTGCTGGGATGATCCAGGTATTGCTGGGATGATCCAGGTATTGCTGGGATGATCCAGGTATTGCTGGGATGATCCAAGTATTGCTGGGATGATCCAAGTATTGCTGGGATGATCCAAGTATTGCTGGGATGATCCAGGTATTGCTGGGATGATCCTGGTATTGCTGGGATACAGGTATTGCTGGGATGATCCAGGTATTGTTGGGATGATCCAGGTATTGCTGGGATGATCCAAGTATTGCTGGGATGATCCTGGTATTGCTGGGATGATCCTGGTATTGCTGGGATGATCCAGGCATTGCTGGGATGATCCAGGTATTGCTGGGATGATCCAGGTATTGCTGGGATGATCCAAGTATTGCTGGGATGATCCAAGTATTCCTGGGATGATCCAGGTATTGCTGGGATGATCCAGGTATTGCTGGGATGATCCAGGTATAGCTGGGATGATCCAGGTATTGCTGGGATGATCCAAGTATTGCTGGGATGATCCAAGTATTGCTGGGATGATCCTGGTATTGCTGGGATGATCCAGGTATTGCTGGGATGATCCAGGTATTGCTGGGATGATCCTGGTATTGCTGGGATGATCCTGGTATTGCTGGGATGATCCAGGTATTGCTGGGATGATCCAGGTATTGCTGGGATGATCCTGGTATTCCTGTGATGCTGATGGTATTGCTGGGACGATTCTGGTATTGCTGGGATGTTGCTGGTATTGTTGGGATGATCTTGGTAATACTGGGATGTTGCTGGTATTGTTGGGATGATCCTGGTATTACTGTGATGTTACTGGTATTGCTGTGATGATCCTGGTATTGCTGGGATGATCCAGGTATTGCTGGGATGATCCAGGTATTGCTGGGATGATCATGGTATTGCTGGGATGATCCAAGTATTGCTGGGATGATCCAGGTATTGCTGGGATGATCATGGTATTGCTGGGATGATCCAGGTATGCTGGGATGATCCAAGTATTGCTGGGATGATCCAAGTATTGCTGGGATGATCCAAGTATTGCTGGGATGATCCAAGTATTGCTGGGATGATCCAAGTATTGCTGGGATGATCCAAGTATTGCTGGGATGATCCAGGTATTGCTGGGATGATCCAGGTATTGCTGGGATGATCCAAGTATTGCTGGGATGATCCAGGTATTGCTGGGATGATCCAGGTATTGCTGGGATGATCCAAGTATTGCTGGGATGATCCAAGTATTGCTGGGATGATCCAAGTATTGCTGGGATGATCCAAGTATTGCTGGGATGATCCAGGTATTGCTGGGATGATCCTGGTATTGCTGGGATGATCCAAGTATTGCTGGGATGATCCAAGTATTGCTGGAATGATCCAAGTATTGCTGGGATGATCCAAGTATTGCTGGGATGATCCAGGTATTGCTGGGATGATCCAAGTATTGCTGGGATGATCCAAGTATTGCTGGGATGATCCAGGTATTGCTGGGATGATCCAGGTATTGCTGGGATGGTCCAAGTATTGCTGGGATGATCCAAGTATTGCTGGGATGATCCAGGAATAAATTGTTTTCTTCAATGTGTAACGTCTGTGTGTCTGTGTCTAACCTTACTATGTCTGTGATGACTATTATGATGATGGTGACAATGATAATGATGAAGGTGATGTCAGTATAATGAAACTCTCAACCTTCATTCTCTCTCCTTGTCCTCCCCACCTCTCCTTAACTCCCAGTCTCTCTCCTTGTCCTCCCCACCTCTCCTTAACTCCCAGTCTCTCTCCTTGTCCTCCCCACCTCTCCTTAACTCCCAGTCTCTCTCCTTGTCCTCCCCACCTCTCCCTAAACCCCCAGTCTTCCTCCCTCTCCCTTCTGACTATCGCCCACCATCTTTACCCTTCTCTTCGTTTTCTCTCAGCTTCACCTTTACTGTCTCCTCCTCTCCCCTCCCATTGCCTCTCTTCCCTTGCACCTCCATCATCACCTCCTTCATTACCAACTTATCAAGGACTTCCCTTCCCGAGGGGAATCGTCCACTGGGCTACCTCACCTCCCCCTAACCCCCCTCCCGCCTCCCCTCATCCGCAGGGCTATACGACTCTTGAGGGGAAATTCTCGACTACTCAAGTGAGAGGGCGTTACGGGACCAGAGATGTTCCCCTCTGTGTGGCACTCTCCCCCTTCCCTCAAGTTCAGACCTACACACACACACAAGTTGAAGACTCAGTGAGCCACATGGATGTTAGGAAGTATTTCTTCAGTCACAGAGTTGTCAGGAAGTGGAATAGTCTGGGAAGTGAGGTAGTGGAGGCAGGTACCACACACAGCTTTAAGAAGAGGTACGATCAACTCATGGAGCAGGGAGAGAGAGGACCTAGTAGCAACCAGTGAAGAGGCGGGGCCAGGAGCTATGAATCGACCTCTGCAACCAAAATTAGGTGAGTACAGGTCATAAAGAACAAGGACTCTAGAGAGTACGAGTAAGAGGACGTGACCACTTGGCTTTAAACACCTCACTGACAGTATTGCCATGCACTGACAGTATTGCCATGCACTGACAGTATTGTCATGCACTGACAGTATTGCCATGCACTGACAGTATTGCCATGCACTGACAGTATTGCCATGCACTGACAGTATTGCCATGCACTGACAGTATTGCCATGCAATGACAGTATTGCCATGCACTGACAGTATTGCCATGCACTGACAGTATTGCCATGCACTGACAGTATTGCCATGCACTGACAGTATTGCCATGCACTGACAGTATTGCCATGCACTGACAGTATTGCCATGCACTGACAGTATTGCCATGCACTGACAGTATTGCCATGCACTGACAGTATTGCCATGCACTGACAGTATTGCCATGCACTGACATGTATTGCCATGCACTGACAGTATTGCCATGCACTGACAGTATTGCCATGCAATGACAGTATTGCCATGCACTGACAGTATTGCCATGCACTGACAGTATTGCCATGCACTGACAGTATTGCCATGCACTGACAGTATTGCCATGCAATGACAGTATTGCCATGCACTGACAGTATTGCCATGCACTGACAGTATTGCCATGCACTGACAATATTGCCATGCACTGACAGTATTGCCATGCACTGACAGTATTGCCATGCACTGACATTATTGCCATGCACTGACAGTATTGCCATGCACTGACAATATTGCCATGCACTGACAGTATTGCGATGCACTGACAGTATTGCCATGCACTGACAGTATTGCCATGCACTGACAATATTGCCATGCACTGACATTATTGCCATGCACTGACAATATTGCCATGCACTGACAGTATTGCCATGCACTGACAATATTGCCATACACTGACAATATTGCCATGCACTGACAGTATTGCCATGCACTGACAATATTGCCATGCACTGACAACATTGCCATGCACTGACAATATTGCCATGCACTGACAATATTGCCATGTACTGACAATATTGCCATGCACTGACAATATTGCCATGCACTGACAATATTGCCATGCACTGACAGTATTGCCATGCACTGACAGTATTGCCATGCACTGACAATATTGCCATGCACTGACAATATTGCCATGCACTGACAATATTGCCATGCACTGACAGTATTGCCATGCACTGACAGTATTGCCATGCACTGACAATATTGCCATGCACTGCCCACACTCCTCCAACTTTATACTTATAAGAATAAAGACAACATGATGTGCCTTGAACATCCCATGGAGCTGGATTCTGGCCACCGGAGTCATCCCACTCATGTTGCCCCACTCCACAAAGGTGGCACGATAGCAACTGCAAAAACTAGACAGATAACAGAAACTTCCCACATTATCAAAATCTTTTAAAGAGTTTTAAGAAAGCCAGAGTGTTAAACATACAGATTGACAAGCAGTGTACAACCAAGGGCAGCACGGGTTTAGAGCAGGTCACTCCTGCCTCTCACAACTACCGTACCATTACTATATGGTCTTGCATGCACTGCAAGACAGATAAAATGCAAATGTGTAACACACAGACTTTGCAACATGTGCAATGATGGTGTAACAGGAAATAAAATGCATGAATAAGGAATAAATGCAAAGTGGACAGATGAATTTTTTTTAATACAGTGGTCAACAAAGTACTATGATAAGCTGCCACACTGAAAAGAGAGAGCTCCTCAAAGCACAGTAATCACCCCAGTTGTCTCTCTCAAAGCACAGTAATCACCCCAGTTGTCTCTCTCAAAGCACAGTAATCACCCCAGTTGTCTCTCTCAAAGCACAGTAATCACCCAGTTGTCTCTCTCAAAGCACAGTAATCACCCAGTTGTCTCTCTCAAAGCACAGTAATCACCCAGTTGTCTCTCTCAAAGCACAGTAATCACCCCAGTTGTCTCTCTCAAAGCACAGTAATCACCCAGTTGTCTCTCTCAAAGCACAGTAATCACCCAGTTGTCTCTCTCAAAGCACAGTAATCACCCCAGTTGTCTCTCTCAAAGCACAGTAATCACCCCAGTTGTCTCTCTCAAAGCACAATAATCACCCCAGTTGTCTCTCTCAAAGCACAGTAATCACCCCAGTTGTCTCTCTCAAAACACAGTAATCACCCCAGTTATCTCTCTTATCTGACACACACATCAACATAAATTATAACACTACCATCCTTATCTTCAAGTGAGTCACTGATAACAGTGATGTCTAAAGAAGACAAGTTACTCTGCTAGTCATATTATGACTGATATTATCACTGACCTTAACACTGATATTATCACTAATGTTACCACTGATATTATGACTCATGTTACCACTGATATTATGACTGATGTTACCACTGATATTATGGCTGATGTTACCACTGATATTATGACTGATGTTACCACTGATATTATGACTGATGTTACCACTGATATTATCACTAATGTTACCACTGATATTATGACTGATGTTACCACTGATATTATGACTGATGTTACCACTGATATTATGGCTGATCTTACCACTGATATTATCCCTGACCTTAACACTGATATTATCACTAATGTTACCACTGATATTATGACTGATGTTACCACTGATATTATGACTGATGTTACCACTGATATTATGACTGATCTTACCACTGATATTATCACTGATCTTACCACTGATATTATGACTGTTCTTACCACTGATATTATCACTGACCTTACCACTGATATTATGACTGATGTTACCACTGATATTATCACTGATCTTACCACTATTATCACTGACCTTACCACTGATATTATGACTGATGTTACCACTGATATTATCACTGATCTTACCACTATTATCACTGACCTTACCACTGATATTATGATTGATGTTACCACTGATATTATCACTGACCTTACCACTGATATTATCACTGACCTTAACACTGATATTATCACTAATGTTACCACTGATATTATGACTGATCTTACCACTGATATTATGACTGACCTTACCACTGATATTATCACTGACCTTACCACTAATGCTATCACATATGAGTGATAATATACAAAGATTCTTCCATTAAGGTCCACAACAACAATAGTGCTTTCACAAACAAAAGGAAATTAATATGCTGGATAATAGTTACATGTGTTTTTGTTTTTGCTTCTGTTTTTGTTATTCTCATAAAACACAATTTGCATACATAAAACACAATTTGCACACATAAAATAATTTACACACATTAAAACACATCATTTATAAACACGAAATATTCATACATGATATACAACGCAACACACACACACACACACACACACACACACACACACACACAATATTAGCATAAAATAAAATATTTACACACAACAATTTTCACACAAGACACAAATTACACTCATAAAACATAATTTACACTCACAAACACACAATTTACACTCACAAACACAAAATTTACAATCACAAACACAATTTACACTCACAAACACACAATTTACACTCACAAACACACAATTTACACTCACAAACACACAATTTACACTCACAAACACACAATTTACTCACAAAACACAATTTACACTCACAAACATAATTTACATACGTAAAACAATTTACATACACAATTTACACTCACAAACACACAATTTACACTCACAAACACAATTTACACTCACAAACACTTTATAATCACAAAACACAATTTACTCACAAAACACAATTTACACTCACAAACATAATTTACATACGTAAAACAATTTACATACACACAATTTACACTCAAACACAATTTACACTCACAAAACACAATTTACACTCACAAACACAATTTATATTCACACACTTTACACTCACAAAACACAATTTACACTCACAAAACACAATTTCCACTCACAAAACACAATTTACACTCACAAAACAATTTACACTCACAAAACAATTTACACTCGCAAACATAATTTACATACGTAAAACAATTTACACACAAACACACAATTTACTCACAAAACATAATTTACACTCACAAATGCACAATTTACACTCACAAACACAATTTACACACGTACAACACAATTTACACTTGTCATCAGGATGCCTTTCATGCAGGAAACTCAGTATAAACCAGTTCTAACTCCCTTACCACCAATACTGTTGAAAATCACCAACGAATACGTCTGAATTTCGACGTTAAGTGCTTCAGCGGCATGGCTTTATCTCGCCTCCTCAATAAAACTAAAATGGATATCTCCAACACCAATTAAATGAAATAATCCAGTGGAAATTAATGCAAAAGTCGACCTAACTGGCGGCGTTGCTTAGCATTATCTTGGTGCTCTTCTAAAGTAAATAGAACAGAAAATAGAACAGAAATATGAGATATAAAAGTTAGGATTTTGGTAAAAAGTTAACTAGCTATGTGTGTGTGTGTGTGTGATGTGTGTGTGTGTATGTGTGTGTGTGTATGTACTCACCTATTTGTACTCACCTATTTGTGGTTGCAGGGGTCGAGTCATAGCTCCTGGCCCCGCCTCTTCACTGATTGCTACTAGGTCCTCTCTCTCCCTGCTCCATGAGCTTTATCAAACCTAGTCTTAAAACTATGTATGGTTCCTGCCTCCACTATGTCGCTTTCCAAGCTATTCCACTTCCTGACAACTCTATGACTGAAGAAATACTTCCTAACATCCCTTTGACTCATAGGAGTCTTCAACTTCCAATTGTGACCCCTTGTTTCTGTGTCCCCTCTCTGGAACATCTTGTCTCTGTCCACCTTATCTATTCCTCGCAGTATTTTATATGTCGTTATCATGTCTCCCCTATCCCTCCTGTCCTCTAGTGTCGTCAGGCCGATTTCCCTTAACCTTTCTTCGTAGGACAATCCCCTTAGCTCTGGGACTAGTCTTGTTGCAAACCTTTGCACTTTCTCTAATTTCTTGACGTGCTTGACCAGGTGTGGGTTCCAAACTGGTGCTGCATACTCCAGTATGGGCCTGACGTATATGGTATACAGAGTCTTGAATGATTCCTTGGTGAGGTATTGGAACGCTATTCTTAGGTTTGCCAGCCGCCCGTATGCTGCAGCAGTTATCTGATTGATGTGTGCCTCAGGAGATGTGCTCGGTATTATACTCACCCCAAGATCTTTTCTTTGAGTGAGGTTTGCAGTCTTTGGCCACCTAGACTATACTCTGTCTGCGGTCTTCTTTGCCCTTCCCCGATATTCATGACTTTACATTTGGCAGGGTTAAATTCAAGAAGCCAGTTACTGGACCAGGCTTGCAGCCTGTCCAGGTCTCTTTGTATTCCTGCCTGATCCTCGACTGATTTGATTCTTCTCATTAACTTCACATCATCTGCAAACAGGGACACTTCTGAGTCTATCCCTTCCGTTATGTCATTCACATATACCAAAAACAGTACAGGTCCTAGGACTGACCCTTGTGGAACTCCACTCGTCACAGGTGCCCACTCTGACATCTCGTCACGTACCATGACTCGTTGTTGCCTCCTGTCAGATATTCTCTGATCCATTGCAGTGCTTTTCCTGTTACGTGTGCCTGATCCTCTAGCTTTTGCATTAATCTCTTGTGAGGAACTGTGTCGAACGCCTTCTTGCAGTCCAAAAATGCAGTCTATCCACCCCTCTCTCTCGTGTCTTACTTCTGTTACCTTGTCATAAAACTGCAGTAGGTTTGTGACACAGGATTTTCCTTCCTGAAACCATGCTGGTTGTCGTTATAAGCTTGTGTCTTTCTAGGTGCTCCACCATTCTCCTCCTGATGATCTTCTCCATGACTTTGCATACTATACACGTCAGTGACACAGGTCTGTAGTTTAATGCCTCGTGTCTGTCTCCTTTCTTAAAAATTGGGACTACATTTGCCATCTTCCACGCCTCAGGTAGTTGCCCAGTTTCAATGGATGTGTTGAAGATGTGTTAGTGGCACACACAACATCTCTGCTCCTCTCTAAGGACCCACGGAGAAATGTTGTCCGGTCCCACCGCTTTGAGGTATCGAGTTCACATAGCAGCTTCTTCACCTCCTCCCGGTTGTGTGTATTTCATCCAGCACTTGTTGGTATACCTCCTATTCTGAATTCCTGGAGTCCTTCCTGTCTCCTGTGTAAATACTTCTTTAAATCTCATGTTGAGCTCCTCACATACCTCTTGGCGTTTATTGTGAACTCCCCACCTTCCTTTCTCAGCCTGATTACCTGGTCCTTGACTGTTGTTTTCCTCCTGATGTGGCTATACAGCAGCTTCGGGTCAGACTTGATTTTTTTGATGCTATATCATTTTCATTTGTCGCTGAGCCCCCCTTCTTACCTGTGCATATTCGTTTCTGGCTCTTCGGCTAATCTCTTTATTTTCCTGGGTCCTTTGTCTTCTGTACTTTTTCCATTCTCTATTACACTTACTTTTTGCCTCCCTACACCTCTGGGTGAACCAAGGACTCGTTCTGGTCTTCCCATTACTTCTGTTTCCTTGGGGACAAACCTCTCCTCTGCCTCTTGCATTTGGTTGTCACATATTCCATCATTTCTTTTACTGGTTTTCCTGCCAATTCTCTCTCCCACTGAACGCCTTGTAGGAAGTTCCTCATGCCTGTGTAGTCCCCCTTTTGTAGTTTCGTTTCTCCCTTCCTATTCCTGCTCCCTCTCCACTTGTAGCTCAACTATATAATCAAAACACAGAACCAAATGATCACTAGCCCAAGGGGCCTTTCACGTGGATATCCTCGATGTCCGAACTACTCAAGGTGAATACTAGGTCGAGTCTTGCTGGATCATCCCCACCTCTCTCTCTGGTAGTGTTCTAACATGTTGATGCATGAGGTTTTCCAGTACCACATCCATCATCTTGGCTCTCCATGATTCAGGACCCATGGGGCTCCAGGTTTTCCCAATCAATCTCTTTGTGATTGAAATCCCATAACTAGTAACTTTGCTCTCCCCAGTGGGCTCTTCTGGCTACCTCGGCTAGTGTGTCTACCATTGCTCTGTTGCTCTCGTATTCTTCTCTTTGGCCTCCTGCAGTTCTGTGGCGGGTTGTACATTACAGCAATTACCACCTTATGGCCCCAGACTGAATTGTTCCTACTATGTAGTCCCTTTCACCCATTCCATCCATTCCTTCCACTTCCTCAAATCCCCACCTGTTCTTAAGAGCAGTCAACCCTCCTCCCCCTCTGCTCCCTCTATCTTTCCTGAGGATTTGATATCCGGGTGGAAAGATTGCATCTGTTATCATCCTGGTGAGTTTCTGTTTCTGTGAGTGCTATTATGTCTGGGGATGTCTCCTTTATTCTTTCATGCCACTCCTCACATTTATTTGTTATACCATCTGCATTTGTATACCAAACCTTTAACTTCTTTTCTAAAACCGTAGTCTGGGGGTATGTTGGGGTTGGGAAAGGGGGAGATCTGATGGGGAACTATGGGTGGTTGGTGTGAAGGTGGAGTTTGTAATG
>WNWK01003723.1:0-87500 GCA_009830355.1 Cherax destructor
GACTGTGATACTACATAATTTATCTTCTTCAGGCCCACTAAAATACCTAATTCTTGGGATAAGAACATAAGAACATAAGAAAGGAGGAACACTGCAGCAGGCCTGTTGGCTCATTCTAGGCAGGTCCTTCACATTCCATCCCACTAACAGAATATTTGTTCAACCTAATTTTCAATGCTACCCAAAAATAAGCTTTGATAATTTTATTTACTCATGTGCAATTCCCACTCAAATCCAACCCCTTTCACTCATGAATTTATCCAACCTAAATTTAAAACTACCCAAGGTCCTTGCTTCAATAACCCTACTAGGCAGACTGTTCCACTCATCAACTACCCTATTTCCAAACCAATACTTTCCTATATCCTTTCTAAATCTAAACTTATCTAACTTGAATCCATTATTGCGGGTTCTCTCTTGGAGAGATACCCTCAAGACCTTATTTATATCCCCTTTGTTAATACCCATTTTCCACTTGTATACCTCGATCATGTCTCCTCATTCTACGTCTTACAAGTGAATGTAATTTAAGGGTCTTCAATCTTTCTTCGTAAGGAAGATTTCTAATGCTATGTATTAATTTAGTCATTCGACGCTGAATGTTTTCTAACGAATTTATGTCCATTCTGTAATATGGAGACCAGAACTGAGCTGCGTAATCTAGGTGAGGCCTTACTAATGATGTATAAAGCTGTAATATAACCTCTGGACTTCTGTTGCTAACACTTCTTAATATAAATCCCAGTAATCTATTTGCCTTATTACGTACGCTTAGGCATTGCTGTCTTGGTTTAAGGTTGCTGCTTACCATCACCCCCAAGTCCTTCTCGCAATCTGTATGGCTAAGTTCTACGTTATTTAACTTATAAGTTGGGTTATGGACACTCGAGCTTTAGAACTTTGCATTTCTACATTGAACTGCACTGCCATTTCTGACCAGGAATGAGTTTGTCAATCCTCCTGTAGTTCACTGACTACGTCTGAATCGATTATCCTACCTATCTTCGTGTCATCACGAATTTGCTCATACATAAATCCCTGTAAGGTCATTTATATATTATAAACAACAGGGCCAAACCGATCCCTGAGGAACGCATTTACAGATCCTCGTTACCCCATTTATGCACACTCTCTTCCTATTGGGAGCCATGACTCGATCCATGACACACTTTAATGCATGAGCAGCCCTTTTTAACAGTCTCTGATGTGGTACTTATAGAAAGCCTTACTAAATCCAAATAAACAATATCAATTCTTTATCATTATCAACTGCCTCAAAGCCTTACTGAAAGTTAATAATTAGTTAGGCAGGAACGGCCCTAGGTGAATCCATGCTGAGTATCATTAATCAAATTATGCCTATCGAGTGGCTTCTTATGTTATCAGCTATAATCGACTCTAGTAATTTGCCTACAATTGGTGTTAGACTTAGGTCGTTGGTGTAATTTGATGGTAACGACTTGTCCCCTGCTTTAAAAATAGGAATTACATTAGTCATCTTCCACGTATCCGGCACTACACCTGTTTGAAGAGATAGGTTAAAAATGTTAGTTAAGGGTTCCAGAGTTCTATTTTGCATTCCTTAAGAACCCTTGAAAAAAGCTCATCAGGGCCTGGCGATTTATTTTGCTTCAAACGGTCTATCTGTTTGATAACCTTTTCGCTAGTGACTGTGATACTACATAATTTATCTTCTTCAGGCCCACTAAAATACCTAATTCTTGGGATATTATTAGTGTCTTCCTGAGTGAAAACCGAGAGAAAATAATTATTAAAAATAGAGCACATTTCATTCTCTTTGTCAGTAAGATACCCATAATTATTTTTAAGGGGACCTAGTTTCTTTATATTAGGGTAAAATTGGTTTAGGTGTCTTTATTAACAAACAAGTAAATATAAAACAGCCCTCAATATGTCTGGTATAATTCAAGGACGTTGATGTTTCTCAGTGTACGTACACTGAGAATTTATTTTAATCTTAAGGGATAAAAATGTTCTTGTTTGGTGGTAAGCAGATTACATGCAGCCTTTATGATCCTTGTGTGGTCGAGAGACTTTAAATTTTAAACCATGGAAATATAAACATATAAGCAGTATAATGTGATCCTTTATTGGCAACGTTTCGCCCACACAGTGGGCTTTATCAAGTCACAAACAGATCTACCTGGGTGAAAGGTACAAGAGTATATATATAGGATGGAGTCAGGTGGGGAATGCTGGGTCAGGTGGAGAATGCTGGGTCAGGTGGAGAATGCTGGGTCAGGTGGAGAATGCTGGGTCAGGTGGAGAATGCTGGGTCAGGTGGAGAATGCTGGGTCAGGTGGAGAATGCTGGGTCAGGTGGAGAATGCTGCATGTGACGATCTTCCGAGTACGGTGACAAAGTCTAGAACCTTGGGTAGCTTCAAAAAGCGATTGGGTAAGTATATGAGTAGACCATTTGCAGTGTTCCTCCATTCTTATGTTCTTATGTGGGATAGCGATGAAGAAGTTTCTTGGCAATAGGTTCAGCTATGTTGTAGAAGCCGTTGTTCTGGTTGAAGTTGTTGGATATACAGATAAGTGATGATTCCAGGATTCTTCCGTATTGAGTGTTGTCTTCTCTGGCGACGAGTCTTGCGTTTTTGTAGTTGTTTAAAGGGTTGTGTGAATTTCGGTGTTGAACACAGGCATTCCTTGAGTCGTCAGATCTGCCTGCGTATTGGTGTTCTGAAATACGTGTCTGGAGGTCTCTGGATGTTTCGCCGACGTATAATTTGCTGCAGTCATTACAAGGGATTGTGTATACCCCTGCAGTGGATTGAAGCTTGTCCTGTCTGTTACTAGTAATGTCCTTGATGGTGGTGGATGTGGAGGTAGATATTTGGAATGAGGTATTGGAAAAGATGTTGGAAACGTGCTTGGTGATGGAGTTGGTGGGGAGGACTATGTATCTCTTCTCGGCAGTGTCTTCTCTGGGTGTGTTGAAGATGTTTAATGCCCGTCGTCTGCAGTCTTTAATGAATTGACGAGAATAGTGAAGTTTAGAAAATACCTGTTAAATTAGACACTTTCTTCCTCAAGGAACTCGTTGCTGCAGATTTAAACCATATATCTGATATTCAGTGTCCTGGAAATACAAGAAGTTCAAATCTTCACGTAAGAGCAGGGCAAATGACATTACCTGGAAGGTGGGCCGCTATCGCACGTAGATGGCCACTGCTACACTCTCTAAATCACATAAAAACGCACGTTGACTCGAGATATTGTGATTATATGATTGTAAACAACTCGCTGAACGGATGGAGTTCGAACCCCTGCACCAGCCTAAAACTACAGTAGCAGACCAGTGCGTTAACCACTGTACCATGCTGTACTAATAAGAATGATTAATCTAGAAATATTTCTACATCCTAGAAAGATTTATATATTAATGGTATACAAACCCGAAAAATAGAAAAAATGTGACATATTTGCAATTTTTGGCTCTCTTCATCGTGGCGATGTTCTCGGTGATTGGCTATTCCAGGACAGAATATCTACTGGAAACGACAGAAGCAGTTTGATGTCTTCCACCGTCTCCAGTATTATTCTCTGTAGTGGAGTAATACAACTACTGGTTGGTGGAACATCTCCACAAGAAAGGTACATAAGTAATGTCTTATTCATCCTTGACGAAGGTTGTCCTACTCCAGAAAACCCACTTTGGTGTTCACAAAGCCTCGCCTAGTAAGCAATTGTTTAATGTATTTAATTACCTTAATTTAGGCATTATAATGCATAAATGTTTTTCTTATGATGTGCAGTTTTGTAGTCTCATTCCATAGGAAAAACATTTATACATTAAATTGCGTTAAAAATATTAAATGCATAAAATAACTTCGTCTGATGTACATACCTACTATGTATTAATATTTTGTTTTTAATGAGGCTGGGGTAGATCAGCTGATGCTTGACCACTGATCTGGTCATCTCGTTACGACTCGTTCAGAAACACAGAAACCCATACGAAGAATAAAAGTAACAATACCATAGCTGGAACAACACACATGTAACCTTCGTTTAGAAAACTAAACCTTATGAAGACGTTTCCGTCATATTTGAACCATTAACAAGTCACCCTAGTGCACGGTGTAAAAACGCTCATCACCACCCAGTCTCGCTTGCACCCCATCTCCCCACACTCGCTTCCCACTCCCAGTTCTACCTCAAGTTGAAACTCCCCCTCCATGACAATATTATGAAACACAATACTAGCCAACAAACCTCGTCCTTCATTCTCTGCAAGAAGTTGGTGACACCAGAACGTGAGTGTGACTGACACACAGCAACAGGTGACATTACTAATACAAAAGAGACCCAAAGAGGAGATTATCAAAGAATGAGCCAGACATAATAGCAAGACTCACGCAAGCACAAGGAACAAAAGACACACGTGAAGAGTAAGCTTTTATTGTATCAAAGCTTCGCGTTTTATCAACCTCTGCATAGACCGAATCATCGTCTCGTTGATAGATTATTATGCGTCTATCATTTCTTTATTACTGTCGACAGTGCTGTTTTGTATCCACTGTATGTACAACTAGGTGAGTACATTGCTTCCTTACATATGCAGAACAACCACTGTGAAAAAAATAGAATTCTAAGGGCTTTCGTGATTTCTCACATTATCAAGGAACGCTCCATTCAGAAGAAATAATTTTTTTTTTTCACATTACAATGCCGAGACATTTTAGAGCTTTAAGGAAGATGTTGAGCAAAGCAAAAATCGTCGAGTGGCGGAGGTAACTGGATGACAGCATATAACTGGGAGTAAACGGCTGGGAGAGACAGCTAATCTGCTGTTGAAAATGAGAGAGGAAATGATAGAATGGAATTATTAGGACAAATACGACGAATGATATCTCTGTATTTGTCAGGAAAGCAAGGAGAGGGAATGGATGAGTGTGGAGGACATGGGAGAGTAGAAGTGTGGATATGGATGAGGTGAGACAGGTAGAGGAAGGAGGTGCCTTAAGAAAGAGACAGGTGTGAATGACGGGACCAGCCACGCTTGCCCTGGGGTGAACGATAAAAAAGGAGAACGTGCAAGAGAGAGAGAGAGAGAGAGAGAGAGAGAGAGAGAGAGAGAGAAGAGAGAGAGAGAGAGAGAGAGCGTTGGAGGTGGAGGAAGGAGCAAAAGATGGATAGAGATTGGCAGTGGGGAGGAGACAGGAAAAAGAAGAAAGAGAAATAGGCAGCGATGGGTAATGGGCAGGAGAAAGAGGTGCAGGGAAGCGTTTGCAGAGGAAGGGAGAGAAAGAGAGCTAGGAAATTACTTGTAAAGTCAGGAAGTGGGGCGAGAGAGACTTTGGGAGCAAGTGCTCGTGTAGTGTCGATATTGAGAGAGAGAGAGAGAGAGAGAGAGAGAGAGAGAGAGAGAGAGAGAGAGAGAGAGAGAGAGAGAGAGAAAGAGCTACCAATGCTGTCGACTGTCATCTACTCACAGAGCATCACTGTTGCTCTTCCAATATCGCTTTCGTGATGAAACTCTGGTAACGAGGACCAAGAACCCATTCCTGTAATATGTTCCATCTGAGCTACCTATCTGTACCCATTCCTGCAATCCCTTCCATCTCAGCCCCATATCTGTACCCATTCCTGCAATCCCTTCCATCTTAGCTCCCTGTCTGTACCCATTCCCAAACTTGACTTCAGCTCACTCAAGTTTTGCAACAATTCAGGTCCCGTCTCAATAACAGCTTGTTATGCGCCCTGTGTCTTGTCTTCAACACTGCAACAGCGCGATATTAGGAATGCAATCTGAGCAGTACGACAGAGCCGAGAGACATCAAACGCTGACAACCGTAGTAATAAAGTAAACTTATTTATTCGAGGTACGTCATTCTGCGAGTGTCGTCACCCCGAAACGCCACCCAACAACCCGGAAATATCAAACCCGTGGCAACTGTATCGCGCGAGATGCGCGCGATACAGTCGCGCTCTTGAAATTGCTGTATATCAACATTGTCTATACTGATAGTGCAAGCCAGGGTTAGCCAGTCACCTAAGCGGTGCAAAACTACCCGGAAATACTGAGTAACGACACCCTACTCTGCCAGCGGGATGCAGTCAGCACCCGCATAGTACAATGCTACGACCCGGCGTTGCTGCAATATAACCTGGATATAGTAAACCCCAACACACACCACACTACAACCCGTAGGTAAAGAAAATCAATTCCTTCCAATCTGCTCTGGAATCCTAAAGAACTGAGAAACATACAGCCCGGTGGTAGCCGGGCGTAGTGGGTGGCAGCCGGATGTAGTGGGTGGCAGCCGGATGTAGTGGGTGGCAGCCAGATGTAGTGGGTGGCAGCCGGATGTAGTGGGTGGCAGCCGGATGTAGTGGGTGGCAGCCGGATGTAGTGGCAGCCGGATGTACTGAGTGGCAGCCAGGTGTACTGAGTGGCAGCAGGATACAGCGAGTGACATCTTGTTTCAGTGAATGACAATCACACTGAACAAGGTGATAGCAACTCTGCACACTCCAGCAACGCGATCACCAATAACAAGGCGATAGTGTTGCATCAGAGTGCTTACCAGCACTCTGATGGTGGTAAGCAACAGCGACAGCGGGTCGTTGTTCTCCTGATGCCCCGAGGCCTTCCTCTGGCTTTTCAGATCACTTCACAAAAAAATTATCACATACGAAGGGAAGGTACGTTCTCTCTCTCTCTCTCTCTCTCTCTCTCTCTCTCTCTCTCTCTCTCTCTCTCTCTCTCTCTCTCTCTCTCTCTCTCTCTCCCCTCTCTCTCTCTCTCTCTCTCTCTCTCTCTCTCTCTCTCTCTCTTTTCTCTTCTCTTTTTTTTATATATATTTATATATATATGTCGTGCCGAATAGGTAAAACTTGTGATTTTTGCTTAAATAGCAACGCTCTTCTTGCCGAATAAGGCAAGCGAAAATTTGTGTATGCAATAATTTCGCAAAAATCATTCTGAACCTAATGAAAAAAATATATTTCATTGTGTTTGTTTATTATTAAATTATTGTAAACTTATCTAAAATATTATGCAAATATTGCAAACCAAGCGATACAGGATGCAAAACAACCAAGGGGGGAGTAGAATGATAGCTCTAGGCCTTTCATGTTGCAATCAACACATCAGGAGCTTGCAAAATTGCAGAAAAGAGGATGCCCAAGCAATTACGTTCCCAAAGGACGTCTTCACTCCAGTGATCGTACTTTCTTGGACATCCTCCTCTTTTTTGTAATTTTGCAAGCTCCTGAAGATGTGTTGATTGCAACACGAAAGGGCTAGAGCCCACCGTGGTTGTTTTGCTTATCTAAAATATATTTAGTTGGATTAGGCTAAATTAAACTGCGCTTGTTATAATTAGGTTAGGTAGGTTTTCTAAGGTTCTTTTGGTACAAAATTAATTTTTACATTAACATAAATGAAAAATATACATATAAACTTTAGAAAGGACTTAATTTTAAACGAGTTCTTGCTAATTGATCAGTTTTACCTATACGGAATATTATATATATATATATATATATATATATATATATATATATATATATATATATATATATATATATATATATATATATATATATATATATATATATATAACGAGAGAGAGAGACAGACAGACACAGAGAGCTGCGCATGCATAGTTCACACTAGCAGTCTGCCGTTCTTCCAGGAATATAATGTGATCTTATCAGGAAGGCTGACAACCGTATTTAGGTTGCTGGAAAATAAGGATCGACGTTCTATCTGGGCTGTGCACCGTGCTGTAGCAAGGCTTCTCCTGATTATCTCGTTAATTTCATTGTGACTAACATGACATCCTTCGGAATCCACAAATTTAATCATCCTGAGCATACTGGTCAGCACTCACTTTGCTGCAAATACACTTGTACTACTCCTGAATAAGGGCAACAAAACAGAGGATCACTGCAGTGCTAAGGGTCACTAGATCAGACATTTGCCGATCCCAGAAATGGGAACTGTCAGGAGAAAATCTAATGAGAGACGTGCACTCTCAGCTAAAAGACGACCCCTCTCCTTTTCTGAGTTTGTCTGCTAAATGTAAGTACAGAAATCTTTCAACTATGGGGATATCCTAAATGAATTGTTTGTGGACCATACTTTCCTTTCATCTGGTCTTGTTTGGGCTGCAAGAATTCCCCTCATTCCTTTGTAAGTAGTGGTGATTTCAACCTAAGACATACAAAATGGAAGAATGTAGCTAATAATGTTATAGAAGAAACAATCCCTGGAGGCAGCGCAGATGAAAGGTCACAGACATGAGCTACTAAATCTCTGCGATAAACACACCCTAAGTCAGCAGATAGTGGAGCCAACAAGACTAGAAAACACACTTGACCTTATCTTCACAAATAATGAGGACCTGGTAAGATACATAACAATATCAAAAACAACTAATTCCGATCACAATCTAATTGAAGTTCAGACTTCCATACACAGGGATCCTGATCAGCAAAATGTACGTATCTGTGAAGGTATCTTCACCAAATACAACTTCAACAATAAGAACATCACCTGGGATCAGGTAAACCATGTCTTAAATGAAACATGTTGGGAAGATATCTTAAATAACAAACCAGTGCCTTGAAAGGATCAACATCCTGGCAGCTGAAGTATGTTCAAGCATATTCCCCTAAGAAAGAAGAACAGGAGTAAACTGGAGAGACACTTCCTCTACAGAAGACGACGAAGAATCACTGAGCTCCTCAAGAACGCTAGATTATCTGATACACGGAAGGAAGCGCTGACCAGGGAAGTGGAAAGTATCGAACTTAAGTTAAAGGACTCATATAGGACCCAGGAGAGACAGGAGGAGCTTAAAGCGATTAGTGAAATTGAAAGAAATTTGAAATATTTTTCATATGCCAAAAACAAGGCAAATACCACATCTAGTATCGGGTCCCTGCTCATACAAGATGGGACTTACACAGATGACAACAAAGAAATGAGTGAGGTACTGAAATCCCAATACGATTCTGTTTAGTGAGCCACTAATCAGTCTGAAGATCGACAATCCAAAATGATTTCTTCATGAATGAGCCTCAAAACTCCATCAATGTATGCCAGATTTCCGACATTACCCTAACTCCACTAGACTTTGAAAAAGTCATTGACAACATGGCCATGCACTCAGCCCCAGGCCCAGACTCGTGAAACTGTGTTCATTAAGAACTGCAAGAAACCCCTTTCACGTGCTCTAAGTATACTATGGAGAAGCTTAGACATTAAAACAACGGATATAGTCCCACTCCATAAAGGTGGCAGAAAAACATTAGCTAAGAACTATAGACCAATTACTCTAACGTCCAACATCATAAAAATCTTTGAAAAGAGTACTAAGAAGCATGATTGCAAACCACTTGGATTCCCAAAAACTGCACAATCCAGGGCAACATGGGTTCAAGGCAGGTCGCTCCTGCCTCTCGCAACTACTGGATCACTATGATATGGTCTTGGATGCACTGGAAGAAAAACAGAATGCAGATGTAATATACACAGACATTGCAAAAGCCTTTGACAAGTGCGATCATGGTGTAATAGCACACAAAATACGTGCTAAAGGAATAACTGGCAAAGTGGGGAGATGGATCTTCAACTTCCTAACCAATCGAACACAAAGAGTAGTGGTAAACAGAGTTAAATCGGAAGCTGCCATAGTGAAGAGCTCTGTTCCACAAGGCACAGTACTCGCCCCATCCTGTTCCTCATCCTCATATCAGACAGACAGAGATGTAATCCACAGCACCGTATCATCCTTTGCAGACGATACTAGGATCTGCATGAGAGTGTCATCTATTGAGGACACTGTTAACCTCCAAGAAGATATAAACCAAGTTTTACAATGGGCAACGGAGAACAATATGATGTTCAATGAGGACAAATTCCAACTACTCTGTTACGGAAAACTGGAAGAAATAATAGCTAGAACTGAGTATACTACAAACTCTAATCATACAATAGAGCGGAAAAATAATGTGAGGGACCTGGGAGTGGTAATGTCTGAGGATCTCACTTTCAAAGATCACAACAGTGCCACGATCACAACTGCAAAGAAAATGATAGGATGGATAATGAGAACATTCAAAACAAGAGATGCCAAGTCAATGATGATCCTTTTTAAATCACTTGTTCTCTCTAGGCTGAAATATTGCTGTACATTAACATCCCCATTCAAAGCAGGTGAAATTGCAGATCTAGAGAATGTACAGAGAACCTTTACTGCACATATAAGTTCCATCAAACACCTCAACTACTGGGAACTCTTGGAAGCACTTGACTTGTACTCGATGGAACGCAGGCGAGAGAGATACATCATAATCTACACTTGGAAAATCCTAGAAGGAATGGTCCCGAATCTGCACACAGAAATCACTCCCTACGAAATTAAAAGACTGGGCAGGAGGTGCAAAATACCCCCAGTGAAAAGTAGGGGTGCCATTGGTACACTAAGAGAAAACACCATAAGTGTCCGGGGCCCAAGACTGTTCAACAGCCTCCCACCATGCATAAGGGGAATTGTTAATAGGCCCCTGGCTGCCTTCAAGAGGGAGGTGGACAGATACTTAAAGTCGGTGCCGAATCAGCCGGGCTGTGTTTCATACGTTGGACTACGTGCTGCCAACAGCAGCACCGGGAGGCCTGGTCGTGGACCGGGCCGCGGGGGCGTTGATTCCCGGAATACCCTCCAGGTAGACTCCAGGTAGGAGGGCTTACACCCCCGCTAAATTACCTTTATGCTCTGAGAGATTTATCTTTCACTAATTCATTGGCCAGCAAAGCAATGAGAGAGGCCTTGCTATGCCCAGCTTCCCTAATTTGACCAGAAGTGCAGCTTGCACCCACCGGGACTCGTCCGGGGAAAAATTTAGTTTTTTTTTTAGAATGGCCTGGCAGAGGATGGGCAGGATAGTAAGAAGTAGGTTAGGTTAGGATAGACACTTGTTTAGCAGGTAGAGAGCATTGTGGGTGTCGATGTTTCAGATCCTGGTTTCTATATTTCTGAAGTCAGTTTTATTGTTTCCATAATTTCACTGCTGATATTAAACCTAACTAAAGCACCAAGGAAAGTTCGATAAATAGGATTAATGTTCGCACTTCTTACAGGACACAGCTGTGACTTTTTCAATATGTTGGCTGGAGAACACTAGTTTATACGGAGGGTTTAGGAAGAGGCCTATTTTCTCTCCTTGCTCTTCGATAGTTCTGGTGTGCTCTGGTAGTTACCCAATAGTGCCAGCTAGAGGGCCATCATTAAACAATATCCAATAACCATTATCCCTTATTCATTAACAATTTCATTGTAGAATAATCCAGCTATTGGATACAAAGGTAGGGAATGCTAAGTACATCCAGGGGGGAGCTACCGCACTACCATATGCAGTGCTGTGTTATCCAATAGGCACAACAGCAACTGTGCTTATTGCCTACGAAAGCCAAAGTACCTACAGAAAAGAAACTTGCCTACAAAGATCTTAATTCGACCATTGTGGCAGGATTGCTGATCTTTTTCTTATGTCACATGAAAGATGGCATGTCATGCAAGATAACATGTCATGCAAGATAACAGGTAAGTCTTAAAACCTCTACTGGCATTATGTTATTAGTTGCACTTACCTGTATCTTTCAACAGTTCTTATCTCTGTAATATTTCCGAGACCGCGTCGCGGTGTATATACAGTGGATACATGCAGTACAACTCAGGTATTATAGGGGTCATCATCAGTCTCACTTCAGGCAAGAGACATAATACTGAGGAAAGGAGTGGTGGGGGTACAGTCCCCAAGAGGGATAGCTTCTCATATATATGCAAATGCATTTCCCAATTGAAGTCAGTTTTTGTGTTCAATATTACTGATTGTGACAAACTACACAGAAGACAAAAACCACAACCCTGAACAGTTTTAATGGAAAATATATTTCCATCTCTCAATTGCCTCCACGAGGTAAATATATTTTTATTCATTTTTTTATCAAGCCGAAGTAATGTGAAGTTTTTCATATACATTTTGGTCAACGTCAAACTCGTAATGTATAATTATTGGCTTATTGCATTCGAGGTTTCCACAGGATGATTGGTTGATCTGCTGGACTGCACGAGGGTCGTTGAGGCTCCAGTTACCTGCTCACCACCACTCAAGAACACTTTAATCCCTAAAGAAGTGATTAAAAGCAACCTCACAGCGTATGTATACTGAGACACATACACCTCTTGGTGTAGGTACCCTGTATATGAAAGACAACACTGGTCAACAACCAGTGTTGTCTTTCCAGCTAATTTTAGGTCACTGATAATGAATATCATGGTTAAAATTGTTTGTTAGCTCTACTTTTCAATATAGACCTACGTGTCACAACAGGTTGCAACAGGCTTGCGGCAGTGTGTTTCTTACCAACACTCACAGTCTCACTGACCTTCATTATTGTTCCAGAAGTCATACAAGGTGGTTGTGCTCTCCAAGTTTATATTTTGAGGTGAAAGGTTGGTGATTTTCTTAGCCAAACACTTTTTAAACTTATAATAAATATTCACTGAGCAAGCTACTGATATGCTTGTGAGGCCAGAGGCATGAGGTGGCCAGTCTCTCCTGAGACTGGCCACCACTACATCAGGAGAGACTGGCCACCACTACATCAGGAGAGACTGGCCACCACTACATCAGGAGAGACTGGCCACCTCGTCAATCATTGGAGTCTGGGATGGAAAATGTTCAACATCCACCTCTCATTGAACCAAACAAAATTTTGCTACCACCACTACACATAAAACTGAGGCTCATGAAAAACTTTGTAAAAGTTATGGATAAATCCGGTCAGGGATTCAAGTATTTAACATCAAAATTTTCCTCACTGAGCGACGCTAAGATAAGAGAGGGAGTCTTCAATGGTCCTCAGATTCGAGAGCTTCTTAAAGATGGTGACTTTGAATCAGACCTTCATGGGGAGGAGAAAGCTGCTTGGGAAGCATTCAAGTTAGTGGCGAAGGAATTTCTATGAAACAAGGGAAGGCAACTATGAAGAATTGGTGGAAAACCTCATCAAGGTTTACAAGAACATGGCATGTAACATGTCACTTAAAATCCACTTTTTGGACTCACATTTAGACTTTTTTCAAGCAAACTGTGAGGCAGTTAGTGACGAACATGGTGAAAGGTTTCACAAAGATATTTCAACCATGGAAAAATGGTACCAGTGCAAATGGGGCACAAGAATGCTTGCAGACTATTGCTGGACATTGGCAAGAGATGATTTTTCAGTCCACTATAAGCGTCAAGCAAAAAAGCAGAGTAGGTACGGATTAGAGTTTAAAACATACTGACACATATTGTAAGTTATAATAAAATAATCAAATATTACATATCTCGAATCTTTAAGCTTATAGCCAATAAGCATTTTTCAGAGTGATATTTGGATCCAGGATATGAAAATACACAAGAATTAGCTAATCTAATTTAAGAAGCGTACAACTTTTAAAAAATTGTTGACCAGTGTATAATTAACTATAATGTAGGGGGTAGGGGGAAAAGTACTTAGTTAATGTTGTAAATATGATGTGTAATGTTCACTGGTCTATAACCAACAGGAACTCTTAAACAGAAGCAGAGAAAAATACTATATTGCGAGAGAATGAGAGTGAAAGTGAGAATGAGAGAGTGCAAGTGATAGTGAGTGAGAGAGTGCAAGTGATAGTGAGTGAGAGAGTGAGAGTATGAGTGGAGAGAAGGTAAACATTAAGAGCACCATTGAATGTTCACTGCCAACATCCCAGGAGACCAGTGGAGTGTTTGCATCGAGGAGCTGGCCAGGTGGCCCTTGAGATCCCTGTTGACTCTCGCTCTGGTTGGGGGGAAGGTCCACTTGACCAAGGTCCCCCTTGGCCAAGGTCTCCCTTGACCAAGGTCCCACTTGACCAGAGTCCTACTTGACCAGAGTCTCAAGCTATGTCTACCTTAATAGTTTGCCAACACAAACCCACAATTTTGAAATTGTTTCATCCTGGATATCAACTGAAGTACTCAGTAGTATTAGATAAAGAGCGAGTGGGTTAGTGAGCGAGTGAGTTAGTGAGCGAGTGGATTAGTGAGTGAGTGAGTGGGTTAGTGAGGGAGTGGATTAGTGAGTGAGCGAGTGGGTTAGTGAATGAGCGAGTGGATTAGTGAGTGAGCGAGTGGGTTAGTGAGTGAGTGAGTGGGTTAGTGAGTGAGCGAGTGGATTAGTGAGTGAGCGAGTGGGTTAGTGAGTGAGCTAAGACCATTAACACCGCCTCTAACTCATTCTCTATTTCAATGTCAAATTGATTCTGTTCTAAGTGAATAGAATCAAATTAATAAAGATTTCCTCCCCCTTCCCCTCACTGCCAGGACAGTGGACATCTGTGTCAAGATGCTGGTCGTTCATCTCAGTGAGTAGACAAGGCTCGATCCTCCGTCCTGTATTCACGAGATCCAACAGTCAAGCTCCCCCACTTAACCATGGGTGAGAACAGGTGATAGCCAGGTATTATGCGTACGGAGGATGGAGCCTACACTGCTCCTTTCGCTAAGTGAAACAAAAATAGTTGCACTCTTTTACTTCTCTCTTTTATCTAATTCATCACCATAATCTATTTTTTTTACTGTTTTTATTTGGATGAATGAAAATAAAAGTGGGCAGAAGCGGGTTTTTCAGACCGTTGGCAGCTCCATTAATAATTTCTTCACTCTGGCTGGCCGCTCCTCCAGCTATGAATGGAATCTTCTTCCCCCCCATCGCCCTCTTCCCCTTCCCCTCCCTTTCTGCTTTCCCCCATCCGCCCCTTCCCCTTCCTCCATGACCCCTCTTCCCAGCTCGTGCAGTTTGAAAGTGTCGAGAGGATATTGCAACAACGAATTTGCATCGTTTCTATATGTATGTATGTATGTATTTTTTATATTTAACTTTTCCTAAATCTCCATTTTTTCTTCTCTCTCTCTCTCTCTCTCCTCTCTCTCTCTCTCTCTCTCTCTCTCTCTCTCTCTCTCTCTCCTCTCTTTTCTCTCTCTCTCTCTCTCCTCTCTCTCTCTCCTCTCTCCTCTCTCTCTCTATCTCTCCTCTCTCTCCTCTCTCTCCTCTCTCTCCTCTCTCTCCTCTCTCTCTCTCCTCTGTCTGTCTGTCTGTATGTCTGTCTGTCTGTCTGTCTGTCTGTCTGTCTGTCTCTCTCTCTCTCTCTCTCTCTCTCTCTCTCTCATATAATTTCTGTTGGTCCCTCACTGATGAGATACCACCATAAAAGTATATGCTGTGTACCTCGTAGCTTGATCGTTAGTGCACTCAGCTCACACAGTGAGGTCCGGGTATCGATACCGTGTACGGTTGGTATGGGTCGCATCCTGGGACAGAACTGACCTAATTTGTGGGAAATGCTCTGCATAACAAGGGGCTTTCTGTATAGTAGTATGTCATTGATGTCAGCTATGACTGTATACCTTGTACATGTACTTGTAGTAAATAAAGATTATAATAATTATTATTATTATTATTATTATTACTATTACTATAAATATGGTTCCCAAGTAATAGTAACTCCAGTTCTGCGGGAACGACACCTCTGAAGTTGTCGTATCCCCTCAACCTTTAATGAAATATTTGACTATATCCCCCAGGCTGCCCAACACCCTGCCATCTTCCCCAGGCTGCCCATCACCCTGCCATCTTTCCCTGGTTGCCCAACACCCTGCCATCTTCCCCAGGCTGCCCAACACCCTGCCATCTTCCCCAGGCTGCGCCTCCCACGTCAAATCCATACCGATCACTCATTACCCGTCCTGACTGATAAATATTAATCAATATAATGAAAACTATGAAGCTGTAAGCTTAAGCGTGAACCTACTAAGCTTTAAGATATGCTACAGCGTAAAATTTAATCAAGATAATGAAAACTGTGCTGTGATAAGTTTAACCTTGTCAGCTTTAAAAGACACTAGAGAGTAACATTTCAATTAACAAGAGCAGTAGACTTCCTTTTTGCTGTTGATATTGATAGAGACATAAAGATGTGTTTTGTACTGCTAGTAATATATTTCTCACCCCCTTGCTGAGCGCTGTATAAAAATGGATTGTGATTCACTATAAGCGCCTTCATGTTGGGTTGGTCAGTACTGGTGTTGGGTCAATACTAGTGCTGGGTCAGTGCTGGTGCTGGGTCAGTGCTGGTGCTGGGTCAGTGCTGGTGCTGGGTCAGTGCTGGTGCTGGGTCAGTGCTGGTGCTGGGTCAGTACTAGTGCTGGGTCAATACTGGTGCTGGGTCTGTATTAATGCTGGGTCAGTACTGGTGCTGGGTCAGTACTGGTGCTGGGTCAGTACTGGTGTTGGGTCAGTACTGGTGCTGGGTCAGTACTGGTGCTGGGTCAGTACTGGTGCTGGGTCAGTACTGGTGCTGGGTCAGTACTGGTGCTGGGTCAGTACTGGTGCTGGGTTAGTCCTCACAGAACCATGGTTCAATTTTCACCCCCAACCTGGATGTTACCAGTGACTGGTTCTAGCCACTCTGTGTTCTTCAGGTTACACTAATTTCTTTTATAGCTGAGAATAATCAACACAACTAAATGAGATTAATATATATTATATATATATAAACACTGAACATTGCTAAACACAGAACACTCGTATACTCAACACAGAACACTCGTATACTCAACACAGAACACTCGTATACTCAACACAGAACACTCGTATACTCAACACAGAACACTCGTATACTCAACACAGAACACTCGTATACTCAACACAGAACACTCGTATACTCAACACAGAACACACACACACACACACATAATAATTGATTATATTTTTCATAAAACTTTCCACTTACACCTCAATATGTTTTGCCTCTCATCCTCTGGTAATTAACCAATTACTCTGAGACTCCAAACTCTTCCTAAAAATACCAAATAATTGGGGGTATAATTATCCATCAATTAGAGCCCATATAGAGTCTAGGTTTCTAATTGCAATTAACATTATATGGAACTTTTTCCTCTTGCTTGAACGTATTAATTTTAATAATTGTTTACGTTAATCTTGCTAGCTTTTAACTTAATATGGAACCATCATGTAGCATAGGATAGCAACATTGTATTGATTTGTCCAATTTTGCTAAATTAAAATACTTGAGTGTAACGTAACCTTATCTATGGTGGATTGAGATTTTGGATGACATTTTAACAGAAGACAGTCAAGGATGAGAGTTACGAATAGAATTATGGAAATTGACCCGAATACCTTCTTACTACATAGAATTACGAACTCAGTTGGCATTGCATCCATAGGGTCAAGCCGCGATGTGTCGCAGTGCGGGCACCAGTAGCAATATATTGCATTCCTGCTTGCTACATCTGCCAAGCTAATGCCTCGCCCTGCTCCTCTGTGTAAGATACCTGACGCCCAGGCCAACACTCTCGCAGAATATTAGCAGCTCTGAGTTTAAACCATTCCAGGACTACTGTTGTCATCAACGGCTCTAGTTCCTTGGGGATGAGTCCCATCATGGGTGACTATTGTTGTCATCAACGGCTCCAGTTCCATGTGGATGAGTCTCTTCATGCTGGGGAAGAATTCTTGATTGAAAGAACTGGAGCTACTTTCCCCTACTGCGATCAAACCCGATTACCTTCCCAGAATCAATGATGGTGCATGGGAGTATGTGGTTGGTACATGGGAGTACATGGCTGGTAATAGGAGTACATGACTGGTACATGACTGGTAATAGGAGTCCATGACTGGTACGTGGGAATACATGGGAAAAACAGATAGCAGAGGACTTGTAAGTCCACATGGTGGCTATATACTAAGAAGAAAAATTGTCTACGTCTATTCAGATTAAAGACTATGGTGTATTATCTTGGTGTATGAGTCAAAGATAGCAAAGTAGAAGTTAAGAAGTTACAAGAGCAGTGTGTTGTGATATGCCTGGCCAGCCAGGCTCAAAGATCTCACGACGTGATTTGTGAGACCTCGGGCTCTGCCAGGATACCTGGAGTATACCTGGAAGGGGTTTCGGGGGTCAACGCCCCCGCGGCACGGTCTGAGATATGAGATCCTACAGAAGAACATTATAAATCTCCTTTGTATCTCTTATCTTCTCTCTCTCTCTCTCTCTCTCTCTCTCTCTCTCTCTCTCTCTCTCTCTCCACACACACACACACACACACACACACACACACACACACACACACACACACACACCTGACGACACTGGAGGACAGGGAGGACACTATAACAACATATAAAATACTGAGAGGAATCGACTAGGTGAACAGAGATAAGATGTTCCAGAAATGGGACACAGCAACAAGGGGTCACAATTGGAAGTTGAAGACACAGACGAGTCACAGAGATGTTAGGAAGTATTTCTTCAATCACAGAGTGGTCAGGAAGTGGAATAGTCTAGAAAGTGAGTTGTGTGGAGGTATGATAAAGTTCACAGAACAGGGAGTGACTGACCTATTAGCGAGCAGTGAAGAGGCGGGGCCAGGAGCTATGAATCGACCAATGCAACCACAATTAGGTGAGTACATACACACAACATATATGGATGGGTTATGAAGGCAGAGGTTAACCATAGAACTGATGAACGTTATCGTTATCCATGGAGGCAAAGAAGGGAATGTACGAGAGAATAGTGGTACCAACACTCTTATATGGGTGTGAAGCTTGGGTTGTAAATGTTGCAGCGAGGAGGAGGCTGGAGGCAGTGGAGATGTCGTGTTTAAGGGCAATGTGTGGTGTGAATATTATGCAAAGAATTCATGGTTTGGAAATTAGGAGGTGTGGAGTTACTAAAAGTATTACTGAGAGGGCCGAGGAGGGGTTGTTGAGGTGGTTTGGTCATTTAGATAGGATGGAGCAAAATAGGATGACTTGGAGGCTGTATAAATCTGTAGTGGAGGGGAGGAGGGGTAAGGGTCGCCCTAGGAAAGAATGGAAAGAGGGAGGGGGATAAAAGAGGTTTTGTGTGCAAGGGACTTGGACATACAGCAGGTATGTGTTAGATAGGAGTGAAGGGAGACAAATGGTTTTTGGGACTTGACCTGTTGGAGTGTGAGCAGGAAAAGGATTCAGGAAAACCAGTTAGCCATACTTGAGTCCTGGAGGTGGAAAGTACAATGCCGGCACTTTAAAGGAGGGGTTTCGGATATTAGAAGTTTGGAGTGACATCTAAACTGTCGTATATGAGCGCCTCTGCAAAGATAATGATTAGGTATGAATGATGGTGAAAGTGTTGAATGATAGTGAAAATGTTTCTTTTTTGGGTCACCCTGCCTCGGTGGGAGACGGCCAGCGTATATATATATATATATGTAATATGCAAAGATCACAGTAAACAGGTGATATCAAATATGCAAGATATATATATATATATATATATATATAAGAACTATGAAAATAGATTGTATCTCACATGATAATGTGAGTAGTCAGAAAGGCTTGGAATTCTTCATTTTTCATAGTGTTTTTCATATTTTGATATCACTGTTTATGGATCTTTATATATATATATATATATATATATATATATATATATATATATATATATATATATATATATATATATATATATATATATATATATATATTTTAATATATATATATATATTTATATATATATATATGTCGTGCCGATTAGGTAAAACTGGTCAATTAGCAAGAACTCATTTAAAATTTAGTCCTTTCTAAAAATTTCTCTTATACGTTTAAAGATATATTTTTTTCATTTATGTTAATGTAAGAATTTATAATTTTGTACCAAGAGAAACTTTGAAAACCTACCTAACCTTATTACAACAAGCGCAATTTAATTTTGCCTAACCAAACTAAATATATTTTAGATACGTTAACATTAATTTAATAATAAACAAACACAATGAAATATATTTTTTTCGTTATGTTCAGAATGATTTTGGCGAAATTATTGCATACACAAATTTTCACTTGTCTTATATGGCAAGGTGAGCGTTGCTATTTAAGCCAAAATCGCAAGTTTTACCTAATCGGCACGACATATATATATATATATATTACACTCACATCATTGTTGAAGACTTTCTTAATCAATTACTGGAAATTACCTGAACTCTTCCACCTATTTTTCCTTATTTTATTATTTCACCTAATTCTACTAGTTGTGTTCCCCTCTTAACCCCGTCAACTGCACGTTGTGTTCCCTCATCTTCAACCCCGTCAACTGCACGTTTGTGTTCCCCTCATCTTCAACCCCGTCAACTGCACGTTGTGTTCCCCTCATCTTCAACCCCGTCAACTGCACGTTGTGTTCCCCTCATCTCCAACCCCATCAACTGCACGTTGTGTTCCCCTCATCTTCAACCCCGTCAACTGCACGTTGTGTTCCCTCATCCTCAACCCCGTCAACTGCACGCTGTGTTCCCTCATCTTCAACCCCGTCAACTGCACGCTGTGTTCCTCCTCAACCCCGTCAACTGCACGCTGTGTTCCCCATCCTCAACCCCGTCAACTGCACGTTGTGTTCCTCCTCAACCCCGTCAACTGCACGCTGTGTTCCCTCCTCAACCCCCGTCAACTGCACGCTGTGTTCCCTCCTCCTCAACCCCCGTCAACTGCACGCTGTGTTCCCCTCCTCAACCCCCGTCAACTGCACGTTGTGTTCCCTCCTCAACCCCCGTCAACTGCACGTTGTGTTCCCTCATCCTCAACCCCGTCAACTGCACGCTGTGTTCCCTCCTCAACCCCCGTCAACTGCACGCTGTGTTCCCTCCTCAACCCCCGTCAACTGTACGCTCTTCCAGTGTTCTGAAGCCACTTTTCTTCTCTTCAGACCTTTAAAAGAGTTCCCTACACGCCGCTCCCAGTCTCCTGCACACCTCAACTCCCCTTCCACACTATTTACTTCTCTGTTCCTCCGTTTACTTCTTTTCCTTTCGTTTTTCTTCTCAGGTTATCTTTCAAGGAAGGTGCCTTGATGCTGGTGCCTTGATACAAGATAATAAAGCTCCTCTCTCTCTCTTCTACCTCGGATCAGACCTGATTGCCTCCCATTCCCCAGGCGTTTCATGAATAATAAAATTAATCCGTCATGCTATCCACACAGCTCAATTTCACATCTGGATTTTATTCCCAGGGCTGAAGCTTCGACTCATGTATCTCCTTGGGTTTTACTTGTGGCACCTGCATCACCAGCTCTTAACAGCTCCTTTGCATATTTTATTTTTCTTCACTTTTCCTCCGTATTCCTTTACCTGTGTTCTCTTACTCCTACTTTCCAGAAAAAAACTGTCACTTATCTGATTAGACTATGAGGCAGTGGCTAACTACCAGACACTTACGAACCACGCGCAGCTTAATGGTTATTAGCCGGTATGAAGGATGGAAATTTCATATCGATGATTAACCTGTTTGAGTGTGAGCAAAGTAATATTTATGAAGGGATTCAGAGAAACCGGTTAGCCGGACCCGAGTCCTGGAGGTGGGAAGTACAGTGCCTTCACTCCGAAGGAGGGGTGAGGACATGTTGCAGTTTTTTAACTGTAGTATAGGAGCCCCTGTGGCAAGAAAGTGATGGAGTGAATGATGATTAAAGTGTTTCTTCTTTTTTGGGTCACCAAGCCTCGGTGGGAAACGGCCGAAGAGTTAATAATAAAAAAATAAACCTATCCAAAAGATATTACATTTTCAGAATTATCCTAAGTGTAATATACTTTTATAATATTCAAGGGCTATTATACTACATATTATCCAAACATTATACCAAACTCTAATTATCCAAGAGATATGATTCTTTAATATAGTCAATATATGTATTGAAACACAGACTGGGTATCTGGCGTAACCTATTATGCACTGTCTTATATATAGTTTGAAGAGTGACTCTGGGCTAGGTTACATTCCTTCATCCTGGCCAAATTGATCCATTGTCAGAATCGACGAAATATGTAGATGTTTCACCAAGAGATTTGTTGAATTTACCAGGATTCTAACTGTATTCATCAAGATTCTAACTGTATTCACCAAGATTCTAACTGTATTCATCAAGATTCTAACTGTATTCACCAAGATTCTAACTGTATTCACCAAGATTCTAACTGTATTCACCAAGATTCTAACTGTATTCATCAAGATTCTAACTGTATTCACCAAGATTCTAACAGTACTCATCAAGATTCTAACATTACTCACCAAGATTCTAACTGCATTCGCCAAGATTCTAACTGTATTCACCTTTCTAACAGTACTCACCAAGATTCTAACTATATTCACCAAGATTATAACAGTACTCACCAAGATTCTAACAGTACTCACAAAGATTCTAACAGTACTCACCAAGATTCTAACAGTACTCACCAAGATTCTAACAGTACTCACCAAGATTCTAACAGTACTCACAAAGATTCTAACAGTACTCACAAAGATTCTAACAGTACTCACAAAGATTCTAACAGTACTCACAAAGATTCTAACAGTACTCACAAAGATTCTAACAGTACTCACCAAGATTCTAACAGTACTCACAAAGATTCTAACAGTACTCACCAAGATTCTAACAGTACACAAGATTCTAACAGTACTCACAAGATTCTAACAGTACTCACAAGATTCTAACAGTACTCACCAAGATTCTAACAGTACTCACAAAGATTCTAACAGTACTCACAAAGATTCTAACAGTACTCACAAAGATTCTAACAGTACTCACAAAGATTCTAACAGTACTCACAAAGATTCTAACAGTACTCACAAAGATTCTAACAGTACTCACCAAGATTCTAACAGTACTCACCAAGATTCTAACAGTACTCACAAAGATTCTAACAGTACTCACCAAGATTCTAACAGTACTCACAAAGATTCTAACAGTACTCACAAAGATTCTAAGAGTACTCACAAAGATTCTAACAGTACTCACAAAGATTCTAACAGTACTCACAAAGATTCTAACAGTACTCATCAAGATTCTAACTATATTCAGAATTATACAAATTTCATGCAACAAATTTCTAATTACATTCTAAGGTTTATCAGTGTTTTACAGGAAAGTTAACCACGTCTTATTGGCAGACTCTTCTGCCCACAGTAACACTTCATCTGTCCTGCCAACACCTGCACTCTGCTCTTATTGATGGTACTGTTGTCACGGGTATTTTTCCCCACGTCACTGGGTCTTCAGTGGACCATTAAGCGCCAGGTGGCAATTTTCCGACCAAACTCAGAAAAATGTATTTGCTTATTGTGTGGGAGACTGTGTTTGTTTGTGATGGTGTTGTTGTTGAGGCGAGGGCCTTGTGAGATCAGGGATGATTTTTGTGAGGTCGGGGATGGTTTTGTGAGTTCAATGATGGTTTTATGAGCTCAGTGGTGGTTTTGTGAGTTGAATTATGGTTTTATGAGCTCAGTGGTGGTTTTGTGAGTTCAATGATGGTTTTATGAGCTCAGTGGTGGTTTTGTGAGTTCAATGATGGTTTTGTGGTCAGTGATGGATTTATGAGTTAGGTAATGGTTTTTTGAGTTCATTGATGATTTTCTGAGTTAGGTGATAGTTTTGTGAGTTCAACCATAGTTTTTTGTGAGTTCAGTGATGGTTTTGTGAGGTCAGTGTTTCCTGTATTCTCTCTCTCTCTCTCTCTCTCTCTCTCTCTCTCTCTCTCTCTCTCTCTCTCTCTCTCTCTCTCTCTCTCTCTCTCTCTCTCTCCCCGCTCTAGCCTCTTCCTTCTCTCGAATATTTCTTGCTTTTCCAACCCATCCCCTTCTTTCTCCTCCCCATTATTCCCTCCCCTTCTCCACCTCTACTGCTTATTCCTCTGTTCCTCTTCATCCCTGCCTTCCTTCCCCAGGTTTATTCATAGCTGGGTCACGGAAATACACACCGAGATGTATTTCACTCACGAATAGATCCAACACCTGTGTGTGTGTGTGTGTGTGTGTGTGTGTGTGTGTGTGTGTAAACGATCTCTCTATACATTGTTTGAGGGGGTCACGTCACTGCTCTTATACTGTTGTGTAAATTAGCTTGATTGTTCTCTTATTTCTCTGTTATCGCGTTCTCTGTTAGCCTGTTGTCTCTGTTAGCCTGTCGTCTATGTTAGCCTGTTGTCTCTGTTAGCCTGTTCTTGCTGTGTAAACATCTACATCCCTCCAGTAACATCATGTCAAAGATTATTGCAGTGTTTTGGGGATAAACTGTCAGTGTTTATCTATGGAATATTCTGACATGTTACACTAAGTAATATTTCTTATGTCTTGCTTCCCTCTTGCTCAGCACGCGAGGAAGCGTGCCTAAAACTCTGCGTGCTCGAACCTCCGACCTCCCAGAGGAGAGCAGACAGCATCTCGCTCAACGAGGAGCAGACAGAAACAAATCGACTTTTAAACGAGTCTCCAAGCCACTTTGTACCACCAGCAGCTGATTACTGGCGTATATAACAGCAGGAAAACATCGGTGTCTTGGTCCCCGTCTTGCCGAGGCGTTTGCGCATTTATCCTCAGTAGCGTCAGCCGCCGTGAGAAGACGTAAAGGGGCATTAAAAATGATTTCCATATCAATGCCTCCGCGCCCCAGAGTCTCAGATTCGTTGCCCTAGCGATGTTATTCGCAGATTTATTGGCATCGAGTATCGAATGGAAAAGACGAAGGGTTCCCTTAAGGGGATATTTACGATGTTTTTATGTGTTGCTCTCCCTCCAGTCGAAGTGCAAGGGTGGCCTTAAGGGAAAGGAGTAAGGAAGGTAGGAGAAAGGAGTAGAAGTAAGGGGAAGCATCATTCTCTTGTGGTGAAACGCCTGTCGTGGTTGCTACATTATCCCAGATGATCATCATCAACACAGCCTCCTAACAAGTTGCAGCAGCTGCAGTAAGAGCAGCTGCTCTCCTCAACACTGCTGCATACCTAAAGTAGTTGCAACACTTGTCACCTTTAACAGTATGGGTAACAAGGATGTCTTGAGCCTACCTTCCCAGCAGTGTGAAGGTCACCTTATATAGGCTGTCATCTCACTAAAAGCTTCCATCAAGAACTGTTATTAGTATATTGACAGGCAATCTTTCCTTCGTGAAGAAGAGGTTATTGGCAAGTCACTGCAGCGGCAGCTTGTCCTAGTCGCTGCAGCTGCATCTTGTCCTCGTTGTTGCAGCGGCAGCTTGTCCTCGTTGTTGACTGATACGGGAAAAAACAAGGATACGAATTGTACGTCTTAGTGATGGTGGTTCAAAAAATCCAGCAGGACCCATGAGACATGTCAGCTGAAGGGGTGAGGAGAAATGAAGGAGACAGGTCAAGTGAAGAGGCCGAGGGAAAAGCAGAAGGGATGAAGAGAAATCCAGGAGACAGGTCAGGTGAAGAGGTCAAAATAAAACCAGGAGACATGATGAAAGTTAAAAAAAAAGAGATTATGGGTAAATTGTCAGTTGGCCCACTCACAGAATTGTGAATTTTTGTAACAAGATACTGAACAAGATGATCAGGAAAAGAGCATCTTGTAATGAAGTGTCAACACTCAGTTGTACTTCGTGAACACGATGTTGATCTTCATTTGTCGACTTTGCAGGATAATTTAGGTAGCAACCCAGGACTGACAGGAATAGATTACCTTGCTGCTGAAGTAGTGTTTCTCTAATGTCCAAGGCGGAGACGGTGTAATGAAGGGAGATACATAACGTGAGCGTCAGGTAACCTGGTCGGGAAAATGCCTAGTGAAATAGTTAACACAGGAACTGAGACACAGCAACTGCTTGTACTATGTAACTCCTTAATTATCAAAATGCCACAATACTTATTTAGTTATCAAAGTTTTTAATTTGTTTCCAACACTGGTAAATCGTTGGGGATTTTCATGTCTCTTCTTGGCTTCCTCGGTTAAATAACGAGAATATGAAAACAAGAGCACAGAGGTTATGAAACACAGGTTGTACTAACACCAGCTCCTTTGTTATGAAACACCTGGTATAATAAGACTATAACGCAAGTATACCAATACCTATACCAGTGTTCACAGGCTGTAGCGGGCGAACACCCTCGCTGTAATGCGATCATTTTCAAGGTAAAAGAACAATAGTTTTTCTGCAGGAACACTGAGTGTGTTGCTGGCGATGTAGCGGTGTGCGCCAGCAGGAAGAGGGGGAGAAAGAGGAGACATTTTGTATGCTAATGTTTGTGGGTAAGTTGGAGTGGAGGCGGTGGGGCTAGTGGAACCCCCACCTCCACCACACCTGCTGTGTGTGGGCAGTATAAGATCATTTTCATCGCGGCAAGAGGGCGTCTCTGCACCACACCTGCTGTGTGCAGAGTTAAGAAAAAATCTTAGCCGCAATGACGACTTAATCAGCGGAATATGAAGGCTCCCAGATATCGGCCAAATCCAGTCACTAACATTCGAAATCTCAATGCATAAATCATGAGACACAAATGCGCAGTGAGTAGAGAACAAAGCGAGAAAGTCAGTGTGAAAATAGAAGAAGCATGAGAGTGTGAAGCCCATCTTGTAGGTTGTAACACCTCAGTTAGGTTCTGCTTCAGCCAGAGTCCAGCCAATAACCTGCAGCTGTAATGGGGTAATATATTTCACACATTCCCTCTACCAGAAGCCTCTTCTCGCAACGCTGCTCCAGTGCTGTCGCTAACCTGGTCTAGGTGAGAACGATGACCAACTAGCAATCACTAAAGACACAGACAGATAGATACAGAGAGAGGAAGGAGGGGGGTTGAATGCGAAATAACAATAAAATCATGTATCTTATTAGAAGAATGAACGAGACTTGAACCAGAGGTGAAACGTGCACGCGCTGAACCTGCACTCTTTCACTACTCTGTAATATGTACAGTACTATAGGTTTAACAAAGGAAATTTAGCTAATTATTTATTTTCATGAAGCTGTAACGAGGGTTGAACGGGCGAGAGCTGAGACTACCATCTGAGTCGTAACCCTCGAGGTTTGGCTACAAAAAAAATTTCATTGCCTCACCAGTTAGAGACGCCTGCTGTCTTAACCTGAAAAAGAGTAGTCCAACCTAATATAACCACCAATTTATTAAATCCATAAGATTTAAAGAGTAACTAGGGGGTGAGAGGAAATCAGACTTGACTTAAAGAGAAGGATAACTAATCCATTGAATCAGAAGAGTTTATCAGCATCGAGTTATCAAGCTTGAAGGGTAAGTTCTTTGTGGAAGAACTTGGGTGTGTCTATGAGGTATCGTCTACTCTCTCGATGCCTCCATAGACTCTTGTGTCGATCTGAGATTATATTTATTTAGTGTTTCCTAGCAGCAACTGTCCCTCTGTATATATATATATATATATATATATATATATATATATATATATATATATATATATATATATATATATATATATATATATATATTGTACCTACCATCACTAGCCCTCAGATGGGTTTTTGAAGGCTGAGGTTAACCATAGAACTGATGAAGAAAAAAAAGGTGAGTGGTGCATTGAGGTATCTGTGGAGACAAAAAACGTTATCCATGGAGGCAAAGAAGGGAATGTACGAAAGTATAGTGTTACCAACACTCTTATATGGGTGTGAAGCATGGGTTGCAAATGCTGCAGCGAGGAGGAGGCTGGAGGCAGTGGAGATGTCCTGTCTAAGGGCAATGTGTGGTGTATATATTATGCAGAAAATTCGTAGTGTGGAAATTAGCAGGAGGTGTGGAGTTACTAAAAGTAGTAGTCAGAGGGCTGAAGAGGGGTTGTTGAGGTGGTTTGGTCATTTAGAGAGAATGGAACAAAGTAGAATGACTTGGAGAGCGTATAAATATGTAGGTTAAGGAAGGCAGGGTAGGGGTCGCCAAAGGAAAGGTAGTTGTACTCATCTAGTTGTGGTTGCAGGGGTCGATTCACAGCTCCTGGCTCCGCCTCTTCACTGGCCGCTACTAGGTCACTCTTCCTACTCCATGAGCTTTATCATACCTCTTTTCAAAGCAATGTATGGATCCTGCCTCCACTACATCACTTCTCAGACTGTTCCACTTCCTGACAACTCTGTAACTGAAGAAATACTTCCTAACATCCCTGTGATTCATCTGAGTCTTCAACATCCAACTGTGACCCCTTGTTGCTGTGTCTCTGTCCACCTTGTCAATTCCTCTCAGTATTTTATAAGTCGTTATCATATCCCCCCTATCTCTCCTGTCCTCCAGTGCCATCAGGTCGATCTCCCTTAATCTTTCCTCGTAGGACATACCAGTTAGCTCCGGGACTAGTCTTGTTGCAAATCTTTGCACTTTCTTTAGCTTCCTTACATACTTGGCTAGGTGTGGGTTCCAAACTGGTGCTGCATACTCCAGTATGGGCCTGACGTACACAGTGTGCAAGGTCCTCAACGAGTCTTTATTATGATGTCGGAATGCTGTTCTTAGGTTTGTGTGTGTGTGTGTGTGTGTGTGTGTGTACTCACCTAATTGTGGTTGCAGGGGTCGAGACTCAGCTCCTGGCCCCGCCTCTTCGCTGTCTGCTACTGGGTCTCTGCTCTCCCTGCTCCATGAGCTTTATCATACCTTGTCTTAAAACTATGTATGGTTTCTGCCTCCACTATATCTTTCTCTAGACTATTCCACTTCCTGACTACTCTGTGGCTGAAGAAATACTTCCTGACATCCCTTTGACTCATCTGAGTCTTCAGCTTCCAGTTGTGTCCCCTTGTTTCTGTGTTCCCTCTCTGAAACATCCTGTCACTATCTACCTTGTCAATTCCCCGCAGTATTTTGTATGTCGTTATCATGTCTCCTCTGACCCTTCTTTCCTCCAGTGTTGTTAGTCCTATTTCCCTCAATCTTTCTTCATAAGACAGCCCCCTGAGTTGTGGAACTAACCTTGTCGCAAACCTTTGCACTTTCTCTAGTTTCTTTACGTGCTTGACCAGGTGTGGGTTCCAGACTGGTGCTGCATATTCTAGTATGGGCCTGACGTACCCGGTATACAGTGTCTTGAACGATTCCTTGTTAAGGTAACGGAACGCTAATCTTAGGTTTGTCAGTCGCCCATATGCTGCCGCAGTTATCTGGTTGATGTGTGCCTCCGGAGACGTGCTTGGCGTTATACTCACTCCAAGGTCTTTCTCCTTTGCCGAGGTTTGTAGCCTTTGTCCGCCTAGCTTGTACTCGGTCAGCGGTCTTCTTTGCCCTTCTCCGATCCTCATGACTTTGCATTTGGAGGGATTGAATTCAAGAAGCCAATTGCTAGACCAGATGTCGAGCTTGTCCAGGTCTGTTTGCAGCCCTGCCTGGTCCTCTTCCGATGTAATTCTCCTCATTATTTTCACATCATCCGCGAATAGAGACACTTCTGAGTCTATCCCGTCCGTCATGTCATTTACATATACCAGGAATAACACTGGTCCTAGGACTGACCCCTGCGGTACACCGCTCGTCACAGGCGCCCACTGCGATACCTCACCACACATCATGACCCGTTGTGTGTGTGTGTGTGTGTGTGTGTGTGTGTGTGTGTGTGTGTGTGTGTGTGTGTGTGTGTGTGTGTGTGTGTGTTGTAACAACTATTTACTGCCCCCTATAGTCCATACATTATAATCATCACTGTACATCACGGTCCAGGAGAAGCTAAAGATGTGACTTCCTCGGCAACTTTGCCTAGGTAAAGACACCTAGTCTCCACACTGGTCCTCACACTGGTCCTCACACTAGACCTCACACTGGTCCTCACATTGGTCCTCACACTGGTCCTCACACTGGTCTTCACACTGGTCCTCACACTGGTCCTCACACTGGTCCTCACACTGGTCTTCACACTGGTCTTCACACTGGTCCTCACACTGGTCTTCACACTGGTCCTCACACTGGTCCTCACACTGGTCCTCACACTGGTGTTCACACTGGTCTTCACACTGGTCCTCACACTGGTCTTCCACATCTAACTTCACACTGGTCCTCACACTGGTCTTCACACTGGTCTTCACACTAATCTTCACACTGGTCCTTACACTGGTCCTCACACTGGTCCTCACACTGGTCTTCACACTAATCTTCACACTGGTCCTCACACTGGTCTTCACACTGGTCTTCACACTGGTCCTCACACTGGTCTTCACACTGGTCTTCACACTCACATCTTCACACTGGTCCTCACACTGGTCTCACTGGTCTTCACATCACGATCTCACACTGGTCCTTACACTGGTCCTCACACTGGTCCTCACACTGGTCTTCACACTAATCTTCACACTGGTCCTCACACTGGTCCTCACACTGGTCCTCACACTGGTCTTCACACTAATCTTCACACTGGTCCTCACACTGGTCTTCACACTGGTCTTCACACTAATCTTCACACTGGTCCTTACACTGGTACTCACACTGGTCTTCACACTAGTCTTCACACTGGTCCTCACACTGGTCCTCACAATAGTTCTCATACTAGTTGTTATGGCCTCCTACCTAACATGGTAGTTAGGTAGTTTACCTGCCGGCCGGCGGTCACTGGTTACGTCATCAGATCCAATGTTGGATGCTGAGTCGGCTGGACTGACAGTGTGCACTAGTGATGTATCGGATATCCGAATCCGCATCCACGGAACATCCGCACAATTTCTTACATCCGCATCCGAATTCGCATCCGCAGAATGAGTAAGACATCCGTATACACATCCGCATCCGCGGATATCTAAATTTTCACATCCGATACATCGCTAGTGTGCACCAGACTCACCTGGTGACAGGACCTGCTTAAGTATACACCAGACGCACCTGGTGACAGGACCTGCTTAAGTATAGACCAGACGCACCTGGTGACAGGACCTGCTGACTCTCACAGACTGGCTTGAGAGTGTATTAATGACTTTGGAATTGCTGGTGACGGAGCCTCTCACGATGTGTAGTTTGAGAGTATTCACCAGACTACCTCGGCGTACATTGGACACCCGTGAACTGAGACTAACTAGGGATTTGTGCGTCTCTCATCAGGAACACCGACGGAGAAGTCCGGGTGTGTTATACCTGGTAGGGTGTCAGGCGACACAGACTAGCCAGGGTGTGTTGTACCCTGTGAGCCTTATTGTGGAAAGTCAGTGTGAACCCGGTGTTTGTCAGGTGGCACGACACAAGTTGGATAGTCGTGTGATTTTGTGTTGGTGTCGGATGACGCGATGCAAAGGCTTCCCTAGAGACTGAGTTCGTGATACAGGGGGCGTGCCATGTGGCACAGAGGTGTCGTTTGACACAGTGAAGGTGTCTTATGGGCACAGAGAGAAGGGTGTCGTGTGAGACAGTAGAGAAGGCGTGTCGGGTGACACCGGGGACGTGTCATGTGACACAGAGAACGGGTGTCATGGGACCCCGTGAGAGGGCGTGCCATAAAACAGAGATAAGGGTGTCTGAGGACACGGTAGAGAAGGCGTATCATGACAAGGATTGGTGGTGTCCTGTGTGACACCATGATGGCAGACCACGTTTGACACGGCACTGAATTTTTATGATTGTTTTACTTGTGCTATTTTAATACCTTTTAAAAAGTTATAAAATGTGTATAAAAATATTATGTTTTTACACAGATTATATTATCTACAGATTGTTTTTATATTAATAATATATATTAATAAATATTAGAAATCTGAGATTTTATTAGGATCCCGAACAGTCCTTTAATACAAATGAATTATTTTTTTTTTGTAATACTAATCCTCACACTGGTCTTCACACTGGTCTTTACACTGGTCTTCACACTGGTCTTCACACTGGTCTTCACACTGGTCTTTACACTGGTCTTCACACTGGTCTTCACACTGGTCTTCACACTGGTCTTACACTGGTCTTTACACTGGTCTTCACACTGGTCTTTACACTGGTCTTCACACTGGTCTTCACACTGGTCTTCACACTGGTCTTCACAATGGTCTTTACACTGGTCTTCACACTGGTCTTCACACTGGTCTTCACACTGGTCTTCACACTGGTCTTCACACTGGTCTTCACACTGGTCTTCACACTGGTCTTTACACTGGTCTTCACACTGGTCTTCACACTGGTCTTCACAATGGTCTTCACACTGGTCTTCACATGGTCTTCACACTGGTCTTCACACTGGTCTTCACACTGGTCTTACACTGGTCTTCACACTGGTCTTCACAATGGTCTTCACAATGGTCTCACAATGGTCTTCACATGGTCTCACATGGTCTTCACATGGTCTTCACACTGGTCTTCACTGGTCTCACACTGGTCTCACATGGTCTTCACAATGGTCTTCACATGGTCTTCACACTGGTCTCACATGGTCTTCACAATGGTCTTCACATGGTCTTCACATGGTCTTCACAATGGTCTTCACAATGGTCTCACAATGGTCCTTCACAATGGTCTTCACATGGTCTTACACTGGTCTTCACAATGGTCTTCACAATGGTCTTCACATGGTCTTCACATGGTCTCCAATGGTCTTCACAATGGTCTCACAATGGTCTCACATGGTCTTCACAATGGTCTTCACAATGGTCTTCACATGGTCTCACATGGTCTCACAATGTCTGGTCTCACAATGGTCTCACAATGGTCCTCACAATGGTCCCAGGTCTCACAATGGTCTCACAATGGTCCTCACAATGGTCTCACAATGGTCCTCACAATGTTCTCACAATGGTCTCACAATGGTTCTTCACAATGGTCTCACAATGGTCTCACAATGGTCCTACAATGGTCTCACAATAGTCCTCACAATGGTCTCACAATGTCTCACAATGGTCCTCACAATGGTCCTCACAATGGTCTCACAATGGTCTCACAATGGTCTCACAATGGTCTCACAATGGTCTCTCAATGGTCTCACAATGGTCCTCACAATGGTTCCTCACAATGGTCCTCACAATGGTCTCACAATGGTCCTCACAATGGTCCTCACAATGGTCCTCACAATGGTCTCATGTCTCACAATGGTCTCACAATGGTCCTCACAAGTCCTCACAATAGTCCTCACAATGGTCCTCACAATGGTCCTCACAATGGTCCTCACAATGGTCCTCACAATGGTCCTCACAATGGTCCTCACAATGGTCCTCACAATGGTCCTCACAATGGTCCTCACAATGGTCCTCACAATGGTCCTCACAATGGTCCTCACAATGGTCCTCACAATAGTCCTCACAATGGTCCTCACAATGGTCTCACAATGGTTCCTCACAATGGTCTCAAATGGTCTCACAATGGTCTCACAATGTCCTCAGTCAATAGTCCTACAATAGGTCTCACAATGGTCCTCACAATGTCTCACAATGGTCCCCACAATGGTCTCACAATGGTCTCTCACAATGGTCTCAATGGTCCTCAAATGGTCTCAATGGTCCTCACAATGGTCCTCACAATGGTCTCGTCTCACAATGGTCCTCAATGTCTAATGGTCCTCACAATGGTCCTCAATGGTCCTCACATTCTCCAAGCCCACAATGTTTACACCAAGTTCACAAAGTCCTGGTTTAATTCCTTTATTATTTCCTTTATGTAGTCTTTTATATATTACATCAATAACATTTAGCATTGTTGGGCAGCGCCCCAGCCGAGTCATGTTGCTTATAAACCGCAGGTATAACCCTGAAGTTACTTTATTAATGTTACTGTAAGGAACAGCGTAAGGAACTCACATACAGCATTTATTTGGGTTTTTTACTCACAGCTACATATTTTTCTCCTTGCTTTCTTTGCTTCTTGTTTGTTTTTATATTTTATTTTGCTGCTTGCTTTCTTCCTACGTGTTTATTTTGGTGCTTGCTTTCCTCCTACGTGTTTATTTTGGTGCTTGCTTTCCTTCTACGTGTTTATTTTGTTGCTTGCTTAAGAGCGTGCAACCAGGGAAGGAGAAACCAGGAGGTACTGAGTAAAGAAATCCAGGAGATGAACTGGTAACAAGACAATGACAACAACATAAGTGATGATAACAACGAAAGCAACGGCAACACAAGTGATGATAACAACGCAAGCAACGGCAACACAAGCGACAACAAAGACAAAACAAACATTACCAAAAACCAAATGCCCCAGCCATACCAAAGAACAACAACAAAGATCAAAATAACTGCGTTGTTCTCAGCCACAAGGGGAAAAATCCCCTGAAAAAGTCTTAAAGTTAATTCCCATATATTTGCTAACTGCTGCCGAGCTCTGCCAGCAGCAGAGGATAGCTGGAGGAGGGTGAAGGGAGTGTGTTGAGTTATAAGTCTGCCTACACTACATCATCCATGTCATTCCACTTCCTGGTCATCTTTAAGAAAATATTTTCTGGCCTTCTCGTGCGTGGTTAATCTGTCCTTAAAAAAAAAAACATGTGCCCTTGTGTACTAGTTCACCGCCTCCTCCTATCAAGTTCCTGAGTGTTTTGTGGTATCATGTGCATTGGTCAACTACTGGCATATGCAAGGCCCCCTACACACAGGCAGGGCCAGGGGCTACGAGTCGCCCCCTGAAACCACAGTTAGGTTATTACAAACACACACACACACACACACACACACACACACACACACACACACACACACACTAACACACACACCACACACACAAACACATGAGAGAGAGAGAAAGAGAAGCTAGGTACGAATCTTTCCTTAGTCTCCATTGCATAATCCTCTGAGTTGTGAGTCGGGATTTGTATCTATTTATTTATCCTGAGTGATCCTTCAAGCCTTTACCTAGCCCCGCCAGTCCAGTGTTCCCTGTACCACTAGCAACACTCACTAGCAACACTCACAAGCAACACTACCAGCAACACCTCCAGCAACACCACCAGCAACATTCCCCAGCAACACCACCAGCAACATTCCCCAGCAACACCACCAACAACACTCACCAGCAACACCACCAACAACACTCACCAGCAACACCACCAACAACACTCACCAGCAACACCACCAGCAACACTCACCAACAACACTCACCAGCAACACCACCAACAACACTCACCAGCAACACCACCAACAACACTCACCAGCAACACCACCAACAACACTCACCAGCAACACTCACCAACAACACTCACCAGCAACACCACCAACAACACTCACCAGTAACACTCACCAACAACACTCACCCGCAACACCACCAACAACACTCACCAGTAACACTCACCAACAACACTCACCAGCAACACTCACCAGTAACACTCACCAACAACACTTACCAGCAACACTCACCAGCAACACCACCAACAACACTCACCAGTAACACTCACCAACAATACTCACCAGCAACACCACCAACAACACTCACCAGCAACACCACCAACAACACTCACCAGCAACACCACCAACAACACTCACCAGCAACACTCACCAGCAACACCACCAGCAACACTCACCAGTAACACTCACCAACAACACTCACCAGCAACACCACCAACAACACTCACCAACAACACCACCAACAACACTCACCAGCAACACCACCAGTAACACTCACCAACAACACTCACCAGCAACACTACCAGCAACACTCACCAACAACACTCACCAGCAACACCACCAGCAACACTCACCAAGAACACTCACCAGCAACACTCACCAGTAACACTTACCAACAACACTCACCAGCAACACCACCACCAACACTCACCAGCAACACCACCAGCAACACTCACCAACAACACTCACCAACAACACTCACCAACAACACTCACCAACAACACTCACCTGCAACACCACCAGCAACACTCACCAACAACACTCACCAGCAACACCACCAGCAACACTCACCAACAACACTCACCAACAACACTCACCAACAACACTCACCAACAACACTCACCAACAACACTCACCAACAACACTCACCAGCAACACCACCAGCAACACACACCAACAACACTCACCAACAACACTCACCAACAACACTCACCAACAACACTCACCAACAACACTCACCAGCAACACCACCAGCAACACTCACCAACAACACTCACCAACAACACTCACCAGCAACACTACCAACAACACTCACCAGCAACACCACCAACAACACTCACCAGCAACACCACCAACAACACTCACCAGCAACACTCACCAACAACACTCACAAACAACACTCACCAGTAACACTCACCAACAACACCACCAGCAACACTCACCAACAACACTCACCAACAACACTCACCAACAACACTCATCAACAACACTCACCAGCAACACCACCAGCAACACTCACCAACAACACTCACTAACAACACTCACCAGTAACACTCACCAACAACACTCACTAACAACACTCACCAGTAACACTCACCAACAACACTCACTAACAACACTCACCAGTAACACTCACCAACAACACTCACCAGCAACACCACCAACAACACTCACCAGCAACACTCACCAACAACACTCACCAACAACACTCACCAGTAACACTCACCAACAACACTCACCAGCAACATCACCAACAACACTCACCAACAACACTCACCAGCAACATCACCAACAACACTCACCAGCAACACTCACACAGTAAAGGATATAATGCACCAAGAATAAAGAAAAAACTTAACAGTAAAGAATAATTATTAGCAAATAAATAAGTGATAGTAAAAATAATACAGAAACAACAAAAGAATTAATGGGAACTAAAGAAAACAATACAACATTGAAGAGAACTAAAGTTAATGCTAAATTAAATAATAAAATACTAAGAAGAATAAAAAAATACTAAGATAAATAATGAAACAATTAGCGTTAATATAATGGTCCAAAAGACGCTTAATCTAGAAGAGTCTGGAGGAATATGGAGGAATCTAAAGGAATCTAGGGGAATATGGAGGAATCTAGAGGAATATGGAGGAATCTAAAGGAATCTAGAGGAATATGGAGGAATCTAGAGGAATATGGAGGAATCTAAAGGAATCTAGAGGAATATGGAGGAATCTAGAGGAATATGGAGGAATCTAGAGGAATATGGAGGAATCTAAAGGAATCTATGGGAATATGGAGGAATCTAGAGGAATATGGAGGAATCTAAAGGAATCTAGAGGAATATGGAGGAATCTAGAGGAATCTAGAGGAATATGGAGGAATCTAAAGGAATCTAGGGGAATATGGAGGAATCTAGAGGAATATGGAGGGATCTAAAGGAATCTAGAGGAATATGGAGGAATCTAGAGGAATATGGATGAATCTAAAGGAATCTAGAGGAATATGGAGGAATCTAGAGGAATATGGAGGAATCTAAAGGAATCTAGGGGAATATGGAGGAATCTAGAGGAATATGGAGGAATCTAAAGGAATCTAAAGGAATATGGAGGAATCTAGAGGAATCTAGAGGAATATGGAGGAATCTAAAGGAATCTAGGGGAATATGGAGGAATCTAGAGGAATATGGAGGAATCTAAAGGAATGTAGAGGAATATGGAGGAATCTAGAGGAATATGGAGGAATCTAAAGGAATCTAGAGGAATATGGAGGAATCTAGAGGAATATGGAGGAATCTAAAGAAATCAAGCGGAATCTAAATGAATCAAGAGGAATCTAAAGGAATAAAGAGGAATCTAAAGGAATCAAGAGGAATCTAGAGTTTCAGCAAGGTGTCAGAACAACAAAGTTGTGACGGCTCAATGAGCATGCGGGACACGGGCAGCAACAGGCTGGTTGATCAGGCAGCTAAGAGGAAACTTAGATTCACACCTCAAGCTACAAGAGTAGCTTGATGATATCTCTCCAAGAGAGAACCCGCAATAATGGATTCAAGTTAGATAAGTTTAGATTTAGAAAGGATATAGGAAAGTATTGGTTTGGAAATAGGGTAGTTGATGAGTGGAACAGTCTGCCTAGTAGGGTTATTGAAGCTAGGACCTTGGGTAGTTTCAAATTTAGGTTGGATAAATTCATGAGTGGGAGGGGTTGGATTTGAGTGGGACTCGCGCATGAGTAAATAGAATTATCAAAGCTTATTTCTTGGGTAGCTCTGTTAGTGGGATGGATTGTGAAGGACCTGCCTAGTATGGGCCAACAGGCCTGCTGCAGTGTTTCTCCTTTCTTATGTAAACTTCTCATAGGCTCACCTGCTCACGGGCTTACAGGTTCACGGGCTCACAGGCTCACAGGCTCACAGGCTCACGGACTCACACGCGTTAGAGTCACCAATCTCATGACTCGCAAAATAAATTCTGATGTCCAATAAACGAATATTTATGTGGTGAAAATCTGTATAATTGAATAATCAAACAATAGTAAAGGAATATTTTAACTTTAGAATAGTGTTTACAATGTATGGGTGAAGAGTGGGACACTTGTGGAATATTTACTAAGCTTTTTTAAGGAAACGTTTCTCCAGTCAGTGGCTTCTTCTGTCCAGTACAGAGAAGAACAGTGGAAGATGAGGAGAATGAGGTAATCAGTCCTTCGGCCTGGGGTTGATGTGTTCAGTCTAGGGATGTATTGGATGTGAAAATTTAGATATCCGCGGATGCGGATGTGTATACGGATGTCTTACTTACTTATTTTGCGGATGCGGATGTATGAAATTGTGCGGATGTTCCGCGGATGTTGATGCGGATGTAAGAAATTTTGCGGATGTTCCGCGGATGCGGATTCGGATATCCGATACATCCATCAGTCTTGATGGACTGATCGACTCCAGGCTGAGGGACTGATTACCTCATTTTCCTTATCATCCACTGTTCTTCTCTGTATTGGACTGAAGAAGTCACTGGCTGGCGAGACGTTTCCTCAAAAAAGCTTACCAAATGTTGAACAAGTGTCTCATTCTGCAAGTTGTCAGTTTTCTCAACTGTACCATAACAATATATTGAACTTCAGGTGAGAAAGTCATTCTTAACTCTGCAGAAATACATCATTACAATAATATTGACAAGTTGCTATAATGATGTAACCTGTGGCAAAAATGCTTAGCGTTTAGTTAACTTCCAGTCTGGCGTTTAGTTAACTTCCAGTCTGGCGTTTAGTTAACTTCCAGTCTGGCGTTTAGTTAACTTCCAGTCTGGCGTTTAGTTAACTTCCAGTCTGGCGTTTAGTTAACTTCCAGTCTGGCGTTTAGTTAACTTCCAGTCTGGCGTTTAGTTAACTTCCAGTCTGGCGTTTAGTAAGTGGAACACAGTTAGGGTTATGGCCAACAAAAAAAGCATTATGGAGCAGAGATGCTATTAACATGTAAAACATTCTCTTGTTTCAACATTCTCTTCACGCTCAAGAATTCAACCAACGTGCAATGAAAATTCACACATGTTTATGAAACTCTGAATTGGTTCATTAACATGTGAAGCTTAACAGGAAGATTTTGCACGTGTATTTTTCTCACCTTTGTCTTTTTATAGGAGTTCACAAGGGTTTCAATAATTTTAAGTTAAAACTGGTTGATCCAGGTTTTGATAACCAGATTGGTGATAAACGTTTGTGTCGGGTGTCGGGAAGTCAGTGTGTCGGGATGTCAGGGTGTCGGGATGTCAGTGTACCGGGGTGTCGGGGTGTCGGGATGTAGGGGTGTCGGGATGTCTGGGTTTCTGGGTATCGGGGTGTTTCAGAATTCATATACTCCTTTCCAAAATATTAAGACGAGTGAATCCTTGCAATAATCTGTATAAGTCAAGAAGAAGCCAACGACGAGAGTTCAACGACGTAAAAAAGAAGACTCTCACAGTGCATCCTGGGATCTGGTCAGTATTGCATGACGGGAATTAATCTAGCGTGACAGGATGTGTCAAGAGACTCCTCAAACTCACTATTTCATTATCCATAATTCACTCTGGTCTCGCTTCCGACACCCGAAATCTTATCTTTGCATTAATATCTTCAGTTCATTTAATTGTAAGACTTTTTTTCATTTTAATCATTAAAATACCTCACGTTTTAAAGTGTACTGACTTTATCTTCCTTAATATCTTATTGACATTTACATCAGTCAGGAGGTGATCTATTCAGAACATGGACTGAATTCTCAATGAACAATAATATCAAATTTTCCCGGTTTGCGAAGGAGAAACTGAAATGGTCTATCATAACATTAAGAATAATAAGGGAGTGCGTGGGGGGAGGCAACTGAGGCTGCCTACCAAGCAGTCTTCATTCTTGTTAAAACTGCAATTGCATTCTCCTCGTTGCATCTTCTTCTCTGGCACCTCATCATTTCTAACCTCTTCAAAGGAGGGTTGCTTTAATACAGAGAGGCAGGCTCAAGCTGTACTATTCAGCCACACAGGTTACAAAAGGTTAATTTTAATGCATCACCAGACCCAAATGTTACATTCCACAGCCCCAGAAGCTTTCATGGTCTATATGGCTATATGGTCTATGTAAGTCGTAATATTGGACGATTAGTTGTAAAATCATCTAATTATAACATCTGTTACAATATGTATATATATATATATTTATATACACACACTCAATCAGTCTTGCCAGGGGCGTGCTTACACTACAGTTATAAAACTGCAACATTAACACCCCTCCTTCAGAGTGCAGACACTGTACTTCCCATCTCCAGGACTCAAGTCCGGTCTGCCGGTTTCCCTGAATCCCTTCATAAATGTTACTTTGCTCACACTCCAACAGCACGTCAAGTATTAAAAACCATTTGTCTCCATTCACTCCTATCAAATACGCTTACGCATGCTTGTTGGAAGTCCTAGCCCCTATCACACAAAACCTTTACCCCTTCCCTCCAACCTTTCCGAGGCCGACCCCTACCCCGTCTTCCCTCCACTACAGATTTATACACTCTCGAAGTCATTCTATTTTGTACCACCTCTCTACATGTCCGATCCACCTCAACAACACCTCCTCAGCTCTCTGGATAATAGTTTTGGTAATCCCGCACCTCCTAATTTCCAAACTACGAATTCTCTGCATTATATTCACACCACACATTGACCTCAGACATGACATCTCCACTGCCTCCAGCCTTCTCCTCGTTGCGACATTCATCACCCATGCTTCACACCCATATGTGTGTTGGTATAAATATACTCTCATGCATTCCCCTCTCCTTCCACGGACAAAGTTCTTTGTCTCCACAGACTCCTCAGTGCACCACTCACGTTTTTACCCTCAACAGTTCTATGATTCACCTCATCCTTCATAGACCCATCTGCTGACACGTCCACTTCTAAATATCTGAATACATTCACCTCCTTCATACTCTCTCCCTCCTATATATATATATATATATATATATATATATATATATATATATATATATATGTGTGTGTGTGTGTGTGTGTGTGTGTACTCACCTAATTGTGGTTGCAGGGGTCGAGACTTAGCTCCTGGCCCCGCCTCTTCGCTGTCCGCTACTGGGTCTCTGCTCTCCCTGCTCCATGAGCTTTATCATACCTCGTCTTAAAACTATGTATGGTTCCTGCCTCCATTATATCTTTCTCTAGACTATTCCACTTCCTCACTACTCTGTGGCTGAAGAAATGCTTCCTAACATCCCTTTGACTCATCTGAGTCTTCAGCTTCCAGTTGTGTCCCCTTGTTTCTGTGTTCCCTCTCTGGAACATCCTGTCATTGTCTACCTTGTCGATTCCCCGCAGTATTTTGTATGTCGTTATCATGTCTCCTCTGACCCTTCTTTCCTCCAGTGTTGTTAGTCCTATTTCCCTCAACCTTTCTTCATAGGACAGACCCTTGAGTTGTGGAACTAACCTTGTCGCAAACCTTTGCACCTTCTCTAGTTTCTTTACGTGCTAGACCAGATGTCAAGCTTGTCCAGGTCTGTTTGAAGTCCTGCTTGGTCCTCTTCCGATGTGATTCTCCTCATTAATTTCACATCATCTGCGAACAGAGACACTTCTGAGTCTATCCCATCCGTCATGTCATTCACATATACCAAGAATAACACTGGTCCTAGGACTGACCCTGCGGTACGCCGCTCGTCACAGGCGCCCACTGTGATACCTCATCACGCACCATGTGTGTGTGTGTGTGTGTGTGTGTGTTTGTGTCTGTTGTTCCGAATAGGTAAAACTGGTCAATTAGCAAGAACTTATTTAAAATTAAGACCTTTCTAAAATTTTCTCTTATAGGTTTAAAGATATATTTTTTTCATTTATGTTAATGCAAAAATTAATAATTTTGTACCAAAAGAACCTTAGAAAACTTTCCTAACCTTATTAAAACAAGCGCAATTCAATTTAGCCTAATTCAAGTAAATATATTTTACATAAGTTTGCAATATTTTAATAATAAACAGACAAATATATATTTTTTTCGTTAGGTTCGGAATGATTTTTGCGAAATTATTGCATACACAATTTTCGCCTTATTCGGCAAAAAGAGCGTTGCTACCTAAGCCAAAATCCAAGTTTTACGTATTCGGCACGACATATATATATATATATATATATATATATATATATATATATATATATATATATATATATATATATATATATATATATAATGTATGTATTTGCAAATAACCACAGTGAAAAAACAATGAAATTTCATTCGTGATTTCTCCCATTATCACAATCCTTGACAATGTGAGAAACACGAAAGCTCTTGGAATTTCACTATTTTTTTCACTGTTGTTATTTTACATATAGCGAGATATCTGTTTACCGCGATACCTGATATTTAATTGTTTATTTGTGGGTTCATTTGTTTTGTTTAATACTGTTCATTAACCTTTTGGTGGGTTTTGTTCACTATATTATTGTGTGTCTTCTGCTTGACTGCATGAAGAAGTGGATGAGTGAGGAGAGTGTGTGGAAAAATAGATAAGGATGGGACCTACACCTCTGCTTCACCCCTCCGTCAACAGTCTGGTCTCGGACCATCATCGGAAGATTAAGAGGTCCCCGGGGCACAAGGTCTTCCTCCCTCAACGGTCTCGCTGCCGGTGAACGATGGAGTCATTTTTTCCCCTCTTGCTCGGAGATCGGTGAAGAAGTGAGTGATTGATCTGATTGAAGAAGCGAGAGTGATTGACCTGAGTGCCTCAAGATATACCAACCTCGTGGGAGAAAGTAGCTTCTGGACGTGGTGATCGTGGATATTGGAAAATACCAACCTAAGAATGAGGTTTCTATTTTTTTCCGATCACGGAACAAAAGAATAACGGCATTTAAAATGTCATGTTTTAGGTATGTAAGTTAGTAAGTACGTAAGTTTATTCAGGTATACACAAATACAGTTACATATATTATCATACATAGCAGCGTATGTGTAGAAAACCCAGGATAACCCAAAAAGTGACTTATTTCTGGCTTATAAAAGAAATTCTATGTACATTTATGTGATTGTCATCAATTGTAACTTGGTAATAAACGATGATCAACGTTACCACTTATATTGTAAAACAGGTAAACTTTATTAATTATTATTATTATACACTATCTGAATTTAAAACGAAAGGGTTATTAAGGGAGGAGGTAACCAGGCCAGTTCCAAGAGAAGATAACTCCTGTGCCATGAATCAAGATCCCTTCACCGGCATCAAATCCCCCCTCCACCCATACTTTCAAGGTGTGAGCTCCATTTAAAAATAGATTGTTGTGTATTTTGATCAACTTCAAAGGCCGGTATCTATTTTAGTGAATATGTTTTTTTAAGATGGTAAATGCGAGCATTTGCGTGAGGGTTAAAAAAAGAGTTGATGAGGAAGCCTTGACGAGGTGTTTTGAGAGTTTCATTCACTTGTATGGTTTGATCCTGGTCCCTTCCCTTGATAAAACCCAGCAGGTGTGAAGGGCTAGAGTTAGACGTATTTTTAGCATAGTCTCCCTCTCTCCCTCCCACCCGCTCTCTCCTTTCCTCTTCTGTCTCTCTCTGCTCTCTTTCTCTTTCTGCTCTCTCTCTCTCTCTCTCTCTCTTTCTCTCTCTCCCTCCTATCATTGCTTTACACAGGATCACAACCATTATTTCACGTTTCTTACCCTATATATCTTTCTTTATTTCCCTTCAACTCTTCGTTCTCTCTTTGTTTGTCTTCTCTCAGTTACTACCCCTGATGCACCATCTGCTTCCCCTCTATTGATTATTAAAACTAGCTCTCAGCTTCTCCCATCATCATTGTCCCACGAAATTGACATGTTTTTTAACTATCTTTTTGTCTTAATTTTTTTCTTGTTTTGCCTTTTTTTTCCTGTTTTACCCACAGTAATCTTCGTATTCATTTACTAGTTTGGTTCATGCACATTTCTGTTCTGGAACAAATCACTAATAACTCTTCAAGACAGCTTTGGGGTCAACGTATGAACAAACTTCACTAAGTCTATTGTCCCTGTACTTAGGAGCTAGGCGGCTGTTGTGGGTGACATGCGGGGCAGGGCAAGACGTTTGGGTAGGTCTCGTAATTCATGTCGTGTATGCTGACTTGGCAGTAAATAGGTACTGGGCGCTAGTAACGGGAAGGAGTAAGAGCAAGTCTCAGAATACAAGCTGCCCATGTTCACAGCAGTTAACAGCTAAGTGTTAGTGGACTGTTGTGGGTGGTATCTTAGGCGAGAGGACTAACGGACCTAACTGGAAATAAACCGCACTACTTGACTTTCTTATAAACAAACCACGGTTGGGTGGGGATCGAACTCACGGCAAATGTTATTACTATTTCATGAGTCATGACTTTTCTTAGGTTATCCTGGCTGGTATTTTTCAGTTCCTTAGATCCCCATACCACGTCTTTCGTGTAGTATCTCTGTGTGGGACAAATAAAAAAACTCACAGCGTCCACCACTCCAGGTAATTCCTTAAAATATCACACAATGTCGTGCGTGTAACACGTGTTGCTTTTGCTATTTTATTGATGTGTTGAATGAGTAAATTTGCTAAGTGGGTTTGGTCACGCATGAGAGCCGGTTAACCACAAACTCTTAAATAAATTGATCTCGTCTGACTTACGTCAAATCTTAAATAATCCCAGCTAGAGAGCTGAGCCGAGAGGGAATTCTTTTGAAGGCTTATTTGAACTTATTGCCGCATCTTTCTAAGCGTTAATGTTAACGGGATAAGCGAGTTGAATATAGATTCGTGAAAAAACTCGAAATATACTGAAGAATTTGTGAAAATATGTGTAGAATCCTTATCAATATGACTTTCCTAAGTGATTTATAGAAGTAATTTACTTTTTTGCTGACTTGAAGCCTGTTACTACGCTACTTTACGAGTCATTTTAATTTAGTAACTTTTCGCTCACCAGGACCTTCATGGGGCCAATATAAATAATTCGAAGATATAGAGGGTAAATATAGGTGACATTGTGATAATTATGAGATACTGCAATACCATGGTATCTCAAGCACTGTATTGTCCTATGATAATGGTAATACTAATAATAATAATAATAGTAGTAGTAGTAATAATAGTAGTAGTAGTAGCATATGTAACACTTGGCTGTTCTATGATGGCTGGGTTTATTGTTTTCAGGACACTTCCCAATACTTCAGAGATGACGAAGATGCCTCTATTATAAATCTGCTGGTGTCGTTAAGGTCGAGAGTACAATAAAACATAGGCAACCAAGAGCGTGAGAGAGCAGACTCCTCAGTCAAGGTGATGTGCCTGACTGTGGGGAAGACTCGCGCTTACACTACTCCAGACCGCTCCTGAGCCACGGTGATGTGCCTGACTGTGGGGAAGACTCGCGCTCACACTACTCCAGACCGCTCCTGAGCCACGGTGATGTGCCTGACTGTGGGGAAGACTCGCGCTTACACTACTCCAGACCGCTCCTGAGCCACGGTGATGTGCCTGACTGTGGGGAAGACTCGCGCTACACTACTCCAGACCGCTCCTGAGCCACGGTGATGTGCCTGACTGTGGGGAAGACTTGCGCTACACTACTCCAGACCGCTCCTGAGCCACGGTGATGTGCCTGACTGTGGGGAAGACTCGCGCTTACACTACTCCAGACCGCTCCTGAGCCACGGTGATGTGCCGACTGTGGGGAAGACTGCGCTCACACTACTCCAGACCGCTCCTGAGCCACGGTGATGTGCCCGACTGTGGGGAAGACTCGCGCTCACACTACTCCAGACCGCTCCTGAGCCACGGTGATGTGCCCGACTGTGGGGAAGACTCGCGCTCACACTACTCCAGACCGCTCCTGAGCCACGGTGATGTGCCCGACTGTGGGAAGACTCGCGCTCACACTACTCCAGACCGCTCCTGAGCCACGGTGATGTGCCTGACTGTGGGGAAGACTCGCGCTCACACTACTCCAGACCGCTCCTGAGCCGCCTGACTGTGGGGAAGACTCGCGCTCACACTACTCCAGACCGCTCCTGAGCCGCCTGACTGTGGGGAAGACTCGCGCTCACACTACTCCAGACCGCTCCTGAGCCACGGTGATGTGCCTGACTGTGGGGAAGACTCGCGCTCACACTACTCCAGACCGCTCCTGAGCCACGGTGATGTGCCTGACTGTAGGGAAGACTCGCGCTCACACTACTCCAGACCGCTCCTGAGCCACGGTGATGTGCCTGACTGTGGGGAAGACTCGCGCTCACACTACTCCAGACCGCTCCTGAGCCACGGTGATGTGCCTGACTGTGGGGAAGACTCGCGCTCACACTACTCCAGACCGCTCCTGAGCCACGGTGATGTGCCTGACTGTGGGGAAGACTCGCGCTCACACTACTCCAGACCGCTCCTGAGCCACGGTGATGTGCCTGACTGTGGGGAAGACTCGCGCTCACACTACTCCAGACCGCTCCTGAGCCACGGTGATGTGCCCTACTGTGGGGAAGACTCGCGCTCACACTACTCCAGACCTCTACTCCTGCCATAAGTGGCTCTTTGCTCCATCTAACTTAACTTTATAAATATTGTACACAGTGGTGAAGGAATATACGGGTAAAGAAAAACTGCAGTTTCTGTCTTTGCCATGCCCATTTAATGCACGAATGCTCTTTAATCACTAAATTTTGTTACGGCCATGTGAAATAGGCCTTGAATTGTTACCTGTGATAGGCTGTATTATGGTGATGCTGTATAATATTCTTCAAGAACTGAATGTAGATAGATAAATGGAACTTGGCAGAAGAACTGTCTCTTCCCTGCACTTGCTGGGGGTGAGGCAGAGGAGGAGGAGAGATGGGGAAGGAGGGGAGATGGGGAAGGAGGGGAGATGGAGAAAGAGAGACGTGTGAGAGGAGGACGTGTGGAGTGGTGGGGAAGAAACGCACAAGCAAATCAGGTAAGAAGAGAAGACTAGGTTAGCGTTTATAGGGGAATAAAGGGAAGGTAAGGAAATAATAGAGAGGGGAAGAAGGGAAAGATGTAAATGGGAAGGATAGTGAGAAGGGTTCTCACTGTACTATAAATGAGGGAAGCTGAGATAAACAGAGGAGATAATGATAGATGGGAAAGCAGGAGGCCATCAAAAAGGAAGAAGAAATTGAAAAGTAATAGAGTAAAAACTAAGATAGCTTGAACATGGGTAAAACGGGATGGAAAACAAAGCAATGATAAAAGACATGAGAAGGGGATGAAAACTATGTAACACACAACGTAACAAATATTGAGAAAGAGGCCAGATAAGAAGAGAGAAATATAGAGGAAGGTAATATAAATGAGAAAATAGGATGAACGAAGGAAAGATAATTACCTCACAGGAAAGAAGCGAAGAGATGGTAATATACTCATCCACCCTCTCATACGTCACCCACCCTCTCATACGTCACCCACCCTCTCATACGTCACCCACCCAATCATACGTCACCCACCCTCTCATACGTCACCCACCCTCTCATACGTCACCCACCCAATCATACGTCACCCACCCAATCATACGTCATCCACCCTCTCATACGTCATCCACCTCTCATACGTCATCCACCCTCTCATACGTCACCCACCCTCTCATACGTCACCCACCCTCTCATACGTCACCCACCCTCTCATACGTCACCCACCCAATCATACGTCACCCACCCAATCATACGTCATCCACCCTCTCATACGTCATCCACCTCTCATACGTCATCCACCCTCTCATACGTCATCCACCCTCTCATAAGTCATCCACCCTCTTATACGTCACCCACCCTCTCATACGTCACCCACCCTCTCATACGTCATCCACCCTCCCATACGTCATCCACCCTCCCATACGTCATCCACCCTCTCATACGTCACCCACCCTCTCATACGTCACCCACCCTCTCATACGTCACCCACCCTCTCATACGTCATCCACCCTCCCATACGTCATCCACCCTCCCATACGTCACCCACCCTCTCATACGTCACCTACCCTCTCATACGTCACCCAACCTCTCATACATCACCCACCCTCTCATACGTCACCCACCCTCTCATACGTCACCCACCACTTTCAACTAATTACTGTTTAACGCTGCGTAAATTATCTCATAGAATAAACCCAGGAAAAAGTTACAAAAATATCCACTCCTCACCCTCCTTACACCACCACCACTACATACACTCTTACACCACCACCACTACATACACTCTTACACCACCACCACCACCACTACATGCACTCTTACACCACCACCACTACATGCACTCTTACACCACCACCACTACATACACTCTTACACCACCACCACTACATACACTCTTACACCACCACCACTACATACACTCTTACACCACCACCACCACTACATACACTCTTACACCACCACCACCACCACCACCACCACCACCACCACCACCACCACCACCACCACCACCACCACCACCACCACCACTACATACACTCTTACACCACCACTACATACACTCTTACACCACCACCACCACCACCACCACCACCACCACCACCACCACCACCACTATATACACTTTTACACCACCACCACCACTACATACACTCTTACACCACCACCACCACCACCACTACATACACTCTTACACCACCACCACCACTACATACATTCTTACACCACTACCACCACTACATGCACTCTTACACCACCACCACCACCACTACATACACTCTTATACCACCACCACCACTACATGCACTCTTACACCACCACCACCACCACTACATACATTCTTAAACCACTACCACCACTACATGCACTCTTATTCCACCACCATCACCACCACCACTACATACACTCTTGCAACACTAACACTCATTGTTAACCATTACCACATGTATGTAGAAACACATTGTTTACACACACACACACACACACACACACACACACACACACACACACACACACACGTAACCACAAAATGCAAGGAGGAAGAAGAGAGGTTCGTACCCAAGGGCAACAGAAATAATGGGAAGACCAAGACGAGCCTTTGATTCACTCAAAGGTGTCGTGAAGCCAAAACTAAGTGCCCTAGACAATGGAAAAATTATGGCATTCAAAGGACCCAGACAAATAAAATTAGACTAATAGCCAGATATGAATTTGCATGGATAAGGAGGGAAGCCCAGCGGCAGTTCGGAATGACATAGTGACGAAAGCCAGATCTGACCCAAAGCTGTTGTACAGCCACATCTGGAGGTAACCAACAGTCAAAGATCAGGCAACCAGACTGAGGAAGGGAGGAGAGATCGCAAGAAACGACCAAGAAGTGTGTGAAGAGCACAACACGAGATTCAAGGAAGTGTTTTCAGTGGAGATAGAATGGGCTCCAGCAACCCTGGATGGAAGGATACACCAACAAGTGCTGGACACACTACATACAGCAGAAGAGGAAGTGAAGAGGCTACTAAGTAAGCTTGATACTTCAAAGGTGGTGGGAGTTTACAACATATCTCCATGGGTTCTGAGAAAGGGAACAGAGGCACTGTGTTTGCCACTAACAACAATCTTCAACACATCTATCGAAAAAGGGCAACTACCTGAGGTGTGGAGCATAGCAAATGTAGTACCAATCTTTAGGAAAGGAGACAGGTAGGTGGCATTAAACTATAGACCAGTGTCATTGACATGCATAGTATGCAATGTCTTGGGGAAGCTTATCAAGAAAAGACTGGTAGAAAGGAATGAGATTATACACGATAACCAGCACGGTTTCAGGGAGGGAAAATCCTGAGTCACAAACCTATAGGAGTTTTACAAGGGTGCAAAAGTAAGACAGGAGAGGGGTGGGTAGACTGTATTTTCTTGGACTTCAAGAAGGCCTTCGATACAGTTCCGCAGAAAAGATTAGTGTAAAAGCTAGAGGAGCAGGCAGGTATAACAGGAAAGGCATTGCAAGGTATCAGAGAGTACCTAACAGGAAGGAAACAACGAGTGATGGAACGTGACGAGGTGTCAAAGTGGGCGCCTGTGACGATTGGAGTTCCAAAAGGGTCATTCCATGGGCCGGCGCTGTTTCTGGTATACGTGTATGACATGAGGGAAGGGATAGATTCAGAGGTGTCCTGTTTGCAGACGATGTGAAGCTAATGTGAACAGTTCAACCACAAGAGGATCAGGTAGGACTACAAAGGGATCTGGACAGGCTGAAAGCCTGGTCCAACGACTGGCTCCAGAAGTTTAACCCCACCAAATGCAAAGTCATGAAGATTGGGGAAGGGCAAAGAAGACCGCAGACAGAATACAGGCTAGGGGGCAATAGACTGCAAACCTCACTCAAGAAAAAGAATATTTGAGTGAGTATAATACCGAGCACCTTTCCCAAGGCACACATCAACCAAATAACTGCTGCAGCATACGGGCGCCTGACAAACCTAAGAACAGCGTTTCGACACCTGAGTAAGGAATCATTGAAGACTCTGTACACCGTGTTTGTCAGGCCGATATTGGAGTATGAGGCACCAGTATGGAACACACCTGGTTAAGCACGTCAAGAAATTATAGAAAGTCTCCAACAAGACTAGTCCCGGAGCTAAGGATTATGTCCTACGAGGAGAGGTTAAGGAAAATCGATCTGACGACACTGGAGGACAGGAGAGATAGGAGACTCTTGATAAAGACATATAAAATACTGAGAGGAATTGACAAGGTCGATAGACAGGATGTTTCAGAGATGGGACACACTAACAAGGGGACACAACTGGAAGTTGAATACTCAGATGAATCACAGGGATGCTAGGAAGTATTTATTCAGCCATAAAGTTATCAGGAAGTGGAACTATCTGAAGAGTGATGTAGTAGGATGCATACATAGCTTTAAGAAGAGATACGACAAAGCTCATGGAGCAGGGAGAGAGTGGACCTAGCAGCGACCAGCGAAGAGGCGGGGCCAGGAGCTGTGACTCGACCCCTGCAACTACAAAGAGGTGCGTACACGCACAGTATTTGACGTCCATCCATCCTGTTCATAGTTAATTTGTAGCCACAGCTGGAGACCCACACAAACACACGAGCATGTGGACAGTTATGATGATTATTATTATTAGTGTTATTATTATTAGTAGTAGTAATAGTATGCTATAGTGCTCTATAATCTCTCTCTCTCTCTCTCTCTCTCTCTCTCTCTCTCTCTCTCTCTCTCTCTCTCTCTCTCTCTCTCTCTCTCAAAACATACAGCCATACTTCTGTTAAACTACAGGCTATAATATCTACTGACATTTATTCTTCTTACCACACAATTTGCATAGGCCTTTCTCTCCCTTTGAGAGTTCTGTTGACAGTTTTGTTGTCATTTCTGTTGGCAGTTCTGTTGAGAGTCTTAATCTTAAGTGTGGTCCAAACAGCGTACAAGTAGCAGTCGGGAAATTAACATAACTAATGCATTTGCATAAGCAAGGAGCCTATTTTTCCCAGGTGATGCAAAGTGACTAACTTGGGAATGCAAAATGACTGCGGCAAACGACTTCCAGGAGCAGTTTTACGACCCAGGCAATCAGTGCCTCCGGGTGCCACCAAGGCTTGCAACTGACGACTTTATGTCCTCAGAGGCCGTTGTTTGAGCTGACCAAACCATCGAGGTTTCCCCTAATAGACTGTAAACTGGCCAACCCTTAAGCTATGTTTAATTAATTGTAGACTGGCCAACCCTTATTATATATTATGTGGTTGTAAACTGACCATCTATTAGGTTAACCCTAAGTGATTGTTAATTGAAAAAAAATCTTCGTTTACACCACTTAATAGTCTATAAGGGCGCCTTATAGACTACCACTTATACTTCGTAAAGTGAACAACAACAATTTTGCTACAACTTAATAATTATTTAATTAACTCTGAGGTACCTCTTTAAAAGCCATCAGTATATAGAAAATTGTCCCGTGTGTGTGTGTGTGTGTGTGCGTGTGTACTCACCTAATTGTGGTTGCAGGGGTCGAGACTCAGCTCCTGGCCCCGCCTCTTCGCTGTCTGCTACTGGGTCTCTGCTCTCCCTACTCCATGAGCTTTATCATACCTTGTCTTAAAACTATGTATGGTTCCTGCCTCCACTATATCTTTCTCTAGTCCATTCCACTTCCTGACTACTCTGGGGCTGAAGAAATGTTTCCTGACATCCCTTTGACTCATCTGAGTCTTCAGCTTCCAGTTGTGTCCCCTTGTTTCTGTGTTCCCTCTCTGAAACAACCTGTCACTATCTACCTTTTCAATTCCCCGCAGTATTTTGTATGTCGTTATCATGTCTCCTCTGACCCTTCTTTCCTCCAGTGTTGTTAGTCTTATTTCTCTCAATCTTTCTTCATAAGACAGACCCCTGAGTTGTGGAACTAACCTTGTCGCAAACCTTTGCACTTTCTCTAGTTTCCTTACGTACTTGACCAGGTGTGGGTTCCAGACTGGTGCTGCATATTCTAGTATGGGCCTGACGTATACGGTATACAGTGTCTTGAACGATTCCTTGTTAAGGTAACGGAACGCTAATCTAAGGTTTGCCAGACGCCCATATGCTGCCGCAGTTATCTGGTTGATGTGTGCCTCCGGAGACGTGCTTGGCGTTATACTCACTCCAAGGTCTTTCTCCTTTGCCGAGGTTTGTAGCCTTTGTCCGCCTAGCTTGTACTCTGTCAGCGGTCTTCTTTGCCCTTCACCGATCCTCATGACTTTGCATTTGGAGGGATTGAATTCGAGAAGCCAACTGCTAAACCAGATGTCGAGCTTGTCCAGGTCTGTTTGCAGCCTTGCCTGGTCCTCTTCCGATGTGATTCTCCTCATTATTTTCACATCATCCGCGAATAGAGACACTTCTGAGTCTATCCCGTCCGTCATGTCATTTACATATACCAGGAATAACACTGGTCCTAGGACTGACCCCTGCGGTACACCGCTCGTCACAGGCGCCCTCTGTGATACCTCACCACGCACCATGACCCGTTGTTGCCTCCCTTTGAGGTATTCCCTGATCCATTCCAGTGCCATTCCTGTTATACCTGCTTGTTCTTCCAACTTCTTTACTAATCTCATGTGAGGAACTGTGTCGAAGGCCTTCCTGCAGTCCAGGAAAATGCAATCAACCCACCCTTCTCTCTCCTACCTTACCTCTGTTACTTTATCATAGAACTCTAGAAGGTTTGTTACACAGGATTTGCCTTCCCGGAATCCGTGCTGTCTGGTGTTTATTATCCTGTTCCGCTCAAGGTGTTCCACCATTCTTTTCCTGATGATTTTCTCCAGGACTTTGCACACTATACATGTAAGTGACACCGGTCTATAGTTTAGTGCCTCTTTTCTGTCTCCTTTTTTAAAAATGGGGACTACGTTGGCCTTCTTCCATACCTCAGGTAGCTGCCCAGTTTCAAGGGATGTGTTGAATATTATGGTAAGTGGCACACTCAGTACCTCAGCTCCTTCCCGAAGAACCCACGGGGAGATATTGTCCGGACCCATCGCCTTTGAGGTATCGAAGTCACTGAGTAACTGCTTCACTTCCTCCTCAGTTGTGTGTATGCCCTCTAGCACTTGGTACATCCCTTGTTGGTGACGAACCATGTCCTGCCTACCCAGCTGCCTTCCTTCCTCCATTGTGAATACTTCCTTAAACCTCAAGTTGAGCTCCTCACATACCTCTTGATCATTACTTGTGAGTTCCCCATCTTCTCTCCTCAGCCTTATCACCTGGTCCTTGAAGGTTGTCTTCCTTCTGATGTGACTGAACATCAGTTTCGGGTCGGACTTAACTTTCGATGCTATGTCGTTTTCGTACTGTTTCTGGGCCTCCCTCCGTACTTGTGCATACTCGTTTCTAGCTCTTCTACTAATCTCTTTGTTTACTTGGGTTCTTTGCCTTCTGTACCGTTTCCATTCTCTGATACTCTGAGTCTTTGCCTCCCTGCACCTTTGGGTAAACCAGGGGCTCTTTCTGGCCTTCCCATTTAATCCTTTGCCTCTGGGTATAAACCGTTCCTCTGCCTCCTTGCACTTTGCCCCTACGTATTCCATCATTTCATTTATTGTCAGTCCTTCCATTTCCCTTTCCCACTGAATGTCCTGCAGGAAATTCCTCATGCCCATGTAGTTTCCTCTTTTAAAGTCTGGTTTGTCTCTATCGGTACTGTTTCCCCTCTCCACCTGTAGCTCTACAATGTACTCAAAGCTAAGCACCATATGGTCACTGGCTCCCAGGGGGCTCTCGTGCGTTATGTCTTCAATATCTGAGCTGTTCAGGGTGAATACAAGGTCCAGTCTTGCTGGTTCATCTTCTCCTCTCTCTCTGGTCGTGTCCCTGACATGTTGGTGCATCAGGTTTTCCAGTACCACGTCCATCATCTTGGCTCTCCAAGTTTCTGGACCCCCACGTGGTTCATGGTTCTCCCAGTCGATCTCCCTGTGGTTGAAATCTCCCATGACCAGTAGCTTCGCTCTGCTCATGTGTGCTTTTCTTGCCACCTCCGCCAGGGTGTCCACCATCGCTCTGTTGTTCTCATCGTATTCTTCTCCTGGCCTCCTGCAGTTCTGTGGTGGGTTATACATCACTGCAATGATTATGTGTGTGTGTGTGTGTGTGTGTGTGTGTGTGTGTGTGTGTGTGTGTGTAAGTATCCTCGCTCTTTAAATATGTGTAATTTGGAATTATATTAAAACTGATTTCAATAACTGTGTCGGATCTAAATATGTTTTAATATGCATATTAGACCTGTAAATATCATATAATGATTTTTTACTCTACATAAAATGAATTATGCATTAAATTATAATTAATATGACTCAAGTATTACGTTTTATATATATATATATATATATATATATATATATATATATATATATATATATATATATATATATATATATATATATATATATATATATATATATATATATTATATACATTATATATATATATATATATATATATATATATATATATATATATATATATATTTTATATACATTATATATATATATATATATATATATATATATATATATATATATATATATATATATATATATATATAATAAATGGGATTAAGTCAGGAGTATCTGAGAGAGTTAGAGCTAAGGAAGGGGTAGCAATAATGTTGAAGGATCAGTTATGGAAGGAAAGAGGGAATATGAATGTGTAAATTCAAGGATTATGTGGATTAAAATAAGGGTCGGATGCGAAAAGTGGGTCATAATAAGCGTGTATGCACCTGGAGAAGAGAGGAGTGTAGAGGAGAGAGAGGATTTTGGGAGATGTTAAGCGAATGTATAGGAACTTTTGAACCAAATGAGAGAGTAATTGTGGTAGGGGACCTAAATGCTAAAGTGGGAGAAACATGCAGAGAGGGTGTAGTAGGTAAGTTTGGGGTGCCAGGTGTAAATGATAATGGGAGCCCTTTGATTGAACTTTGTATAGAAAGGGGTTTAGTTATAGGTAATACATATTTTAAGAAAAAGAGGATAAATAAGTATACAAGATATGATGTAGGGCGTAATGACAGTAGTTTGTTGGACTATGTATTGGTAGATAAAAGACTGTTGAGTAGACTTCAGGATGTACATGTTTATAGAGGGGCCACAGATATATCAGATCACTTTTTAGTTATAGCTACAGTGGGAGTAAAAGGTAGATGGGATACAAGGAAAATAGAATCAGTAAGTAAGAGAGAGGTGAAGGTTTATAAACTAAAAGAGGAGGCAGTTAGGGTAAGATATAAACAACTATTGGAGGATAGATGGGCTAGTGAGAGTGTAGGCAATGGGGTCGAAGATGTATGGGGTAGATTTAAAAATGTAGTGTTAGAGTGTTCAGCAGAAGTTTGTGCTTACAGGCGAGTGGGTGCGGGAGGGAAGAGGAGCGATTGGTGGAATGATGATGTAAAGAGAGTAGTAAGGAGAAAAAGTTAGCATATGAGAGGTTTTTACAAAGTAGAAGTGATGCAAGGAGGGAAGAGTATATGGAGAGAAAAAGAGAGGTTAAAGAGTGGTGAATCAATGTAAAAAGAGCAGATGAGAGAGTGGGTGAGATGTTATCAGCAAATTTTGTTGAAAATAAGAAAAAGTTTTGGAATGAGATTAATAAGTTGAGGAAGCCTAGAGAACAAATGGATTTGACAGTTAAAAATAGGAGAGGAGAGTTATTAAATGGAGAGTTAGAGGTATCGGGAAGATGGAGAGAATATTTTGAGTTGTTAAATGTTGATGAAGACAGGGAAGCTGTGATTTCGTGTGTAGGGCAAGGAGGAATAACATCTTGTAGGAGTGTGGAAGAGCCAGTTGTGGGTGTAGGGGAAGTTCGTGTGGCAGTGGGTAGAATGAAAGGGGGTAAGGCAGCTGGGATTGATGGGATAAAGATAGAAATGTTAAAAGCAGGTGGGGATATAGTTTTGGAGTGGTTGGTGCTATTATTAATTAAATGTATGGAAGAGGGTAAGGTACCTAGGGATTGGCAGAGAGCATGTATTGTTCCTTTGTATAAAGGCAAAGGGGACAAAAGAGAGTGCAAAAATAATAGGGAAATAAGTCTGTGAGTGTACCTGGTAAAGTGTATGGTAGAGTTATTATTGAAAGAATTAAGAGTAAGACAGAAAGCAGGATAGCAGATGAACAAGGGGGCTTTAGGAAAGGTTGGAGGTGTGTAGACCAAGTGTTTACAGTGAAACATATAGGTGAACAGTATTTGGATAAGGGTAAAGATGTTTTTGTGGCATTTATGGATTTGGAAAAGGCGTATGATAGGGTAGATAGGGGGGCAATGTGGCAGATGTTGCAGGTGTATGGAATAGGAGGAAGGTTACTGAAAGCAGTGAAGAGTTTTTATGAGGATAGTGAGGCTCAGGTTAGAGTGTGTAGGAGGGAAGGGGACTATTTCCCAGTAAAAGTGGGCCTTAGACAAGGATGTGTGATGTCACCGTGGTTGTTCAATATATTTATAGATGGGGTTGTAAGAGAAGTGAATGCGAGGGTCTTGGCAAGAGGTGTTGGGCTAAAAGATAAAGAAGCAAATACAAAGTGGGAGTTGTCACAGTTGCTTTTTGCTGATGACACTGTGCTTTTGGGAGATTCTGAAGAGAAGTTGCAGAGGTTGGTGGATGAATTTGGTAGGGTGTGTAAAAGAAGAAAATTGAAAGTGAATATAGGAAAGAGTAAGGTGATGAGGATAACAAAAAGAATAGGTGACGAAAGATTGGATATCAGATTGGAGGGAGAGAGTATGGAGGAGGTGAATGTATTCAGATATTTGGGAGTGGACATGTCAGCAGATGGGTCTATGAAGGATGAGGTGAATCATAGAATTGATGAGGGGAAAAGGGTGAGTGGAGCACTTCGGAGTCTGTGGAGACAAAGAACCTTGTCCATGGAAGTAAAGAGGGAATGTATGAGAGTATAGTTATACCAACGCTCTTATATGGGTGTGAAGCATGGGTGATGAATGTTGCAACGAGGAGAAGGCTGGAGGCAGTGGAGATGTCATGTCTGAGGTCAATGTGTGGTGTGAATATAATGCAGAGAATTCGGAGTTTGGAAATTAGGAGGAGGTGCGGGATTACCAAAACGATTGTCCAGAGAGCTGAGGAGGGGTTGTTGAGGTGGTTTGGACATGTAGAGAGAATGGAACGAGACAGAGTGACTTCGAGAGTGTATAAATCTGTAGTGGAGGGAAGGCGGGGTAGGGGATTGCCTAGGAAAGGTTGGAGGGAGGGGGTAAAGGAAGTTTTGTGTGCGAGGGGCTTGGACTTCCAGCAAGCATGTGTGAGCGTATTTGATAGGAGTGAATGGAGGCATATGGATTTTAATACTTGACGTGCTGTTGGAGTGTGAGCAAAGTAACATTTATGAAGGGATTCAGGGAAACCGGCAGGCCGGACTTGAGTTCTGGAGATGGGAAGTACAGTGCCGGCACTCTGAAGGAGGGGTGTTAATGTTGCAGTTTTATCACTGTAGTGTAAAGCACCCTCTGGCAAGACAGTGATGGAGTGAATGATGATGAAAGTTTTTCTTTTCGGCCACCCTGCCTTGGTGGGAATCGGCCGATGTGTTAATAAAATAATAATAAAAAATATATATATATTATTATATATACATTATATACCTATATATATATATATATATATATATATATATATATATATATATATATATATATATATATATATATATATATGTATATATATAAATATATATATATATATATATATATATATATATATATATATATATATATATATATATACATTATACATATATATATGATATATATATATATATATATATATATATATATATATATATATATATAATTATATATATATATATATATATATATATATATATATATATATATATATATATATATATATATATATATATATATAATATATATAAAATTCTCCAAGGGAAGTGGAACAGAATTCTTCCTCCGTAAGCCATGCGTGTCGTAAGAGGCGACTAAAATACCGGGAGCAAGGGGCTAGTAACCCCCTCTCCCGCAGTGTGAGCAGCTTCCCTGCTCACACTCAGACGATAACTTTAAAAATAACCTGAAACTGAATGAAAAACACACATAGGTACATGTACTGGCTCCCTCTGACGAGCTGAATGAAATACATATAATATATATTTAAAGAAATTGTCTATTATGTTTCCGTAGGTGATGGTGACTTATTATGGTGAGACAATGTTCAGGTTCTCCTGAGGTGAAAGTCATTAAGCGAATGATCAATGTTGGGTGATGGGGATACAATGATTAATGTTGGGTAATGGGGATACAATGAATGATCAATGTTGGATAATGGGGATACAATGAATGATCAATGTTGGGTGATGGGGATACAATGAATGATCAATGTTGGGTGATGGGGATACAATGAATGATCAATGTTGGGTGATGGGGATACAATGAATGATCAATGTTGGGTGATGGGGATACAATGAATGATCAGTGTTGGGTGATGAGGATACAATGAATGATCAATGTTGAGTGATGGGGATACAATGAATGATCAGTGTTGATTGATGGGGATACAATGAATGATCAATGTTGAGTGATGGGGATACAATGAATGATCAGTGTTGAGTGATGAGGATACAATGAATGATCAGTGTTGAGTGATGAGGATACGATGAATGATCAGTGTTGGGTGATGAGGATACAATGAATGATCAGTGTTGAGTGATGAGGATACAATGAGTGATCAGTGTTGGGTGATGAGGATACAATGAATGATCAGTGTTGAGTGATGAGGATACAATGAATGATCAATGTTGAGTGATGAGGATACAATGAATGATCAGTGTTGAGTGATGAGGATACAATGAATGATCAATGTTGAGTGATGGGGATACAAGGAATGATCAATGTTGAGTGATGGGGATACAATGAATGATCAGTGTTGAGTTATGGGGATACAATGAATGATCAGTGTTGAGTGAAGGGGATACAATGAATGATCAGTGTTGAGTGATGGGGATACAATGAATGATCAGTGTTGAGTGATTGGGATACAATGAATGATCAATGTTGGGTGATAAGGATACAATGAATGATCAGTGTTGGGTGATGGGGATACAATGAATGATCAATGTTGGGAGATGAGGATACAATGAATGATCAGTGTTGAGTGATGGGGATACAATGAATGATCAGTGTTGAGGGATGGGGATACAATGAATGATCAGTGTTGAGTGAAGGGGATACAATGAATGATCAGTGTTGAGTGAAGGGGATACAATGAATGATCAGTGTTGAGTGAAGGGGATACAATGAATGATCAGTGTTGAGTGAAGGGGATACAATGAATGGTCAGTGTTGAGTGAAGGGGATACAATGATTGATCAGTGTTGAGTGATGGGGATACAATGAAGGATCAGTGTTGAGTGAAGGGGATACAATGAATGATCAGTGTTGAGTGAAGGGGATACAATGAATGATCAGTGTTGAGTGAAGGGGATACAATGAATGATCAGTGTTGAGTGATGGGGATACAATGAATGATCAGTGTTGAGTGATGGGGATACAATGAATGATCAGTGTTGAGTGATGGGGATACAATGAATGATCAGTGTTGAGTGAAGGGGATACAATGAATGATCAGTGTTGGGGTAAGGGGATACAATGAATGATCAGTGTTGGGTGATGGATATACAATGAATGATGAATATTGATTAATTGGGAAATAATATCTTGTGCAGAAGGCAGTAACTAGTACAGGAGATATCTGGTCCAGGAGGTGGTATCTGGTCCAGGAGGTGGTATCTGGTCCAGGAGGTGGTATCTGGTCCAGGAGGTGGTATCTGGTCCAGAGGACAGTGTGCTGTGTGGTATATTAATTGTCCCGTCCTGTGGTAAATTCTGCTCGGGACAGATACTAAGTAGGGGAATTCGACGAGAATGTGGAACCCTTTGGGAAATTTGGGTGGTGGTGGTGGTAGTGGTAGTGACAGGATTGGTGGTAGTGGTAGTGACAGGATTGGTGGTAGTAGTAGTGACAGGATTGGTGGTAGTGGTAGTAGCAGTCGTAGTGGCGGCTTTGGTGGTAGTGGTAACGACTTCACAAAAATTTTACTTAATGGTTCAGAATTTATTGCACCATCATATGCCTATAACAGAATATTATTAAAGACTGAAGTCTTTACCAAGTAAATGACTGTCAAGTCTGAAACAGACTGCACCTACTTGAATTAATATATCATAATATATATTTCTTAAAGTTTCAAATGCTTTACTTACGTGATCTTTGCTCATGACTTGTAGTTGTTCAATTTAGCATTGTAAAATTTGATGCTGAATTCTTAACATCAGAAACTCAATATAATAATATTTTCTCTGCCATCTCGGTCACCACCTCAGTGTGGCTGTCAGAAAAAAAAAGTTAATTCTCTCACCCAACTGAACCACTCCCTCTGAGGCATCAGAATGCCACAGCATATATATATATATATATATATATATATATATATATATATATATATATATATATATATATATATATATATATATATATATATATATATATATATGGTGTGTTATAAATTTATATATTGCTTAAACACTTTCAAATGTCAAGTTGTGTCAATGTGAAAACTTCATCCGATTAAATTTCAGCTTAAATTTTACGGAGTTTTATGTTGCATTGCCTAGAGCCAGAATTTATTTTTACCTCGTTTTGAGTGACGATTTTATACATATTTCTGCTGATAAATTATTATTTAAAGCGAGAGGCGACAAAATCGTACGGGCCACAGAGAGTCAGAGTATGAAAGATGAAAAGACACATTAGCAGCTCAAGCTTTTATTCTGACAACGTCTCGCACTGTAGAGCTTTATTTCATAAAGCTCTACAGTGAGCGAAACGTTGTCCCGATAAATGTTTGATCTCCACCTGTCTCTCTTCACTTATAACTTTCTTTAATTCTTTAAGCTGAGATTATTAGCTGTAGGCTGAGTGTTGTGTACATCCGTACATAAGACCGTGTGCATCCATAATTAAGTTCGTGTAAACCTGTAGTTAACACCATGTACATTTATAGTAAAGCCATGTGCACCTGTAGTAAGGCCGTGTACACCTATAGTAAAGCCGTGTACACCCGAAGTAAAGCCGTGTACACCTGAAGTAAAGCCGTGCACACCTATAGTAAAGCCGGTTGCACCCATAGTAAAGCCGTGTGCACATATAGTAAAGCCGTGTGCACCTATACTAAAGCCGTGTGCACTAATAGTAACTCTAAAGCGAGAGATTAGAGATAAAATCTAAAGCCTTAGAGAGTCAAAATGGGTACGATTTTCTTGCCCAATGCTACCACTTCCAGGACCTGAGAGGGAGAGGACGCAGGGAGTGAAGGAGGGAATGGACGCAGAGAGAGGGGGAGAGGACGCATAGAGGGAGGGAGAGGTGGGAAGAGGGAGAGGATACAGAGAGGAATGAGGAAGAGGACACAGAAATGAGACGAGGGATAAGAAACACAGAGGAAAGGACTGTAAACATGGTGGACATACACTGGGAAGGAGTATAGAGAGGAGAGCCAAACACTGGGAAGGAGTATAGACAGGAGAGCCAAACACTGGGAAGGAGTGTAGAGAGGAGAGCCAAACACTGGGAAGGAGTATAGAGAGGAGAGCCAAACACTGGGAAGGAGTATAGAGAGGAGAGCCAAACACTGGGAAGGAGTGTAGAGAGGAGAGCCAAACACTGGGAAGGAGTATAGAGAGGAGAGCCAAACACTGGGAAGGATATAGACAGGAGAGACAAACACTGGGAAGGAGTATAGAGAGGAGAGCCAAACACTAGGAAGGAGTATAGAGAGGAGAGCCAAACACTGGGAAGGATATAGACAGGAGAGACAAACACTGGGAAGGAGTATAGAGAGGAGAGGCAAACACTGGGAAGGATATAGACAGGATTGACATAGATGGAAAGAGTACAGAGAGTTGAGATACAGAGAAGTTGTATAAAAAAAGATAAGATATAGAAGGAAGGAGGCAACACAGGAAGATACACAGTAAAATAGAGGATTATGTCTGAGACGGTCAGAGGAGAACTTGACTCTCTCAAGATTGATATTTATCCACAAATCAAAAATGCTAAGACTTTAAGCTGTCATCTCAGTAGTTCGAATTAAGTCTTGCGACAACTTGTGCTAACTTATGTTAAAACTCAAACCATAACTTAACAACACGAATACTGTTCAGTAAAACTTCTCAGATATATTCGTAACTTATTGGATTCTATGCCAAAGATGTTTTATTTACGAAAATAATTTGTGTGAGAACATGCTAAAGTTACTGAAGAAATCCCCTGATTATTATTATTATTATTATTATTATTATTATTATTATTATTATTATTATTATTATTATTATTATTATTGTTATTGTTATTGTTTGGGGTGGTAGTAGTAGTTTTAATAATAGTATTAATAATATTATAACCAGCAGTAGTAGTAGTAATAGTATTACATGGAGTGTTAAACCCGTAGGAATCATACATTCAGCGGGTGAATGGCAGGAATTAAGGCTTGATCCAAGGCATGGATGGAAAAGAAGAGAGAGTATGAGTGGACCGGACCAGCTTGAGTGACTTGCAGCCGGGTGGTCAAGCACAACGTCACCACGGCTGACGGGGACAGCTCTCGCACTCCTGGTTGATTGAACCGGACAATTAACAGGTAAATTAGGACCCAGAGCCACTATATAATCTGAATTCCCAATTCACTGGTCGAGAGGACATGCCAATAGGTGTTTGTTGAACGTTGAATAAATTGTAACATACTTGGCGTAAGCCACAGGTGAGATGCAGTATTAACGACTCCATTAACCAACACTTATCATCATCTTCATCATAAAGCATCATTATCATCATCTCATATACACACATACTACAGAGCAATCTCTCTCTCTCTCTCTCTCTCTCTCTCTCTCTCTCTCTCTCTCTCTCTCTCTCTCTCTCTCTACTCATTACACGTGATATATATCTCATTACACCTTACAGATACTGTTGTATCCTTCACTACACCCTCCACACAGTATTATCTATCTCACTACACCCTACACACAGTATTATATCACTACACCCTACACACAGTATTATCTCACTACACCCTACACACAGTATTATCTATCTCACTACACCCTACACACAGTATTATCTCACAACACCCTCCACACAGTATTATCTATCTCACTACACCCTACACACAGTATTATCTCACTATACCCTCCACACAGTATTATCTATCTCACTACACCCCCACACAGTATTATCTCACTACCCCTACACACAGTATTATCTTACTACACACTCCACACAGTATTATCTATCTCACTACACCCCCACACAGTATTATCTCACTACCCCTACACACAGTATTATCTCACTACACCCTCCACACAGTATTATCTCACTACACCCTCCACACAGCATTATCTCACTACACCATCCACACAGTATTATCTCACTACACCCTCCACACAGTATTATCTCACTACACCCTCCACACAGTATTATCTCACTACATCCTCCACACAGTATTATCTTACTACACACTCCACACAGTATTATCTATCTCACTACACCCCACACAGTATTATCTCACTACCCCTACACACAGTATTATCTCACTACACCCTCCACACAGCATTATCTCACTACACCATCCACACAGTATTATCTCACTACACCCTCCACACAGTATTATCTCACTACACCCTCCACACAGCATTATCTCACTACACCCTCCACACAGTATTATCTCACTACACCCTCCACACGTATTATCTCACTACACTCTCCACACAGTATTATCTCACTACACCCTCCACACAGTATTATCTCACTACACCCTCCACACAGCATTATCTCACTACACCCTCCACACAGTATTATCTCACTACACCCTCCACACAGTATTATCTCACTACACTCTCCACACAGTATTATCTCACTACACCCTCCACACAGCATTATCTCACTACACCCTCCACACAGTATTATCTCACTACACCCTCCACACAGTATTATCTCACTACACTCTCCACACAGTATTATCTCACTACACCCTCCACACAGTATTATCTCACTACACTCTCCACACAGTATTATCTCACTACACCCTCCACACAGTATTATCTCACTACACTCTCCACACAGTATTATCTCACTACACCCTCCACACAGTATTATCTCACTACACTCTCCACACAGTATTATCTCACTACACCCTCCACACAGTATTATCTCACTACACCCTCCACAAAGTATTATCTCACTACACCCTCCACACAGCATTATCTCACTACACCCTCCACACAGTATTATCTCACTACACCCTCCACACAGTATTATCTCACTACACCCTCCACACAGTATTATCTCACTACACTCTCCACACAGTATTATCTCACTACACCTCCACACAGTATATCTCACTACACCCTCCACACAGTATTATCTCACTACACCCTCCACACAGTATTATCTCACTACACCCTCCACAAAGTATTATCTCACTACACCCTCCACACAGCATTATCTCACTACACCCTCCACACAGTATTATCTCACTACACCCTCCACACAGTATTATCTCACTACACCCTCCACACAGTATTATCTCACTACACCCTCCACACAGCATTATCTACCCCCTTAAGTCTCTCACTACAAACACAAATTATTTCAAACTTTCTACATTAATTTGCCACTTTTTTCTTTTTTTTAATATATTTACATTTTTTTCCTGTTCACTCGATAACTTTTCTTCCATTCCCCTCATCTCCCTCCACCTTTCACTCATCTCCCTTCCTTTCCCCTCATCTCTATCCCTCTTCCCTTCCCCCCTCTCGCCCCCTCCAGTCCCCTGGGATGAGCTTCACTAAAATATAGAAGTTTGGTGATTTGAACTTATGTCTTAGTGTAGTCAACCACATGTTATTGTGTGTGTGTGTGTGTGTGTGTGGTGGTGGTCGTTGTGGTGGTGGTGGTGGTGGTGGTGGTGGTGGTGGTGGTGGTGGTGGTGGTGGTGTTGTTGTTGGTGGTGGTGGTGGTGGTGGTGGTGGTGGTGGTGGTGGTGGTGGTGGTGGTGGTGGTGGTGGTGGTGGTGTTGGTGTTGGTGGTGTTGGTGGTGGTGTTGTTGGTGGTGGTGGTGGTAGTGGTGGTGTTGGTGGTGGTGTTGTTGGTGGTGGTGGTGGTGGTGGTGGTGGTGGTGGTGGTGGTGTTGGTGTTGGTGGTGGTGGTGGTGGTGGTGGTGGTGGTGGTGTTGTTGTTGGTGGTGGTGGTGGTGGTGGTGGTGGTGGTGGTGGTGTTGGTGTTGGTGGTGGTGATGGTGGTATTGGTGGTGGTGGTTGCGGCGGCGGTGTAGATGGTGGTGTTGGAGGTGGTCACGGTGTGATAGTGGTGGTGGTAGTAGTGGTGGTGGTAGTAGGGGTGGTGGGGGTGGTAGTGGTTCTAGTGGTGGTGGTAGTGGCGGTAGTTGTGGTGGTAATAGTGGTAATGATGGTGGTAGCGGTGGTGGTGGTAGTAGTGGTGGTGGTAGTAGTGGTAGTAACAGTAGCAGTGGTAGTAGTAGTAGTGGTAGTAACAGTAGCAGTGGTAGTAGTAGTAGTGGTAGTAACAGTAGCAGTGGTAGTAGTGGTATTAACAGAAGCAGTGGTAGTAGTAGTGTTGGAGATAGTGGTGATAGTGGTGGTGGTAGCATCAGTAGTAGTAGTGGTAGTGGTGGCAGTAGTAGTGGTAGTGGTGGTAGTAGTAGTAGTGGTGGTAGTAGTAGTGGTAGTATTGGTAGTAGTGGTGGTAGTGGTTAAGTTTAGGTAGTTTCTAAGTACCTCGCAGTCAGTGAGTTCAGAAAAATTCTACCCAGGATGTAAATATTTAAACACCCTAAGTTCCATGTTTCAATTTTCCTAAGTGGCTTTTTTTCTCCAGTGTTAAATTAATCTCCCAACTTATTACAGTTACAACAGTGTAAAAATATCTGCATTAATGTCTGTCTCTTGCTTTTCATTCAGAATTTGCTGACTATGCTTACTTATAATTGATCGTCTTGCTAAGAGAATTTGACATAATTCCTTAAAAATGAGTGTCAAGAATTTTATATACTACAATTCTGGTAATTAACTGAGTAATTTATGATGAAATTTGACAGGATAATTTAATTAAGAAATGTTATATTACCTAACATTTTGGTAATTTAGGTTTGATGGAACATTATTAGTTTAATTATACAATAATTCACCTGAGAATATTTTTCAATACTTTCATCATTATTACTGACAACAGTACTGTTACGATAACAGTAATATTCACAACGGTGACAGCAATACTAACAGTAATCTTCTCAGCGGTGTCACCATACTAACAGTAATCCTCTCAACGGTGATACAGTATTAACGGTAGCTGAGAGGTATTACCACATTAACACCTACACTCTCAACAGTGCCACCAAACTAACAGTGACCCTTACAACAGTGCAGCCACACGACAGCTACACTCACAGCAGTGCCACCACATTCACAACAGTGCTACCACACTCACAACAGTGCCATCACACTCACAACAGTGCCACCACATTCACAACAGTGCCACCACATTCACAACAGTGCTATCACACTCACAACAGTGCCACCACACTCACAACAGTGCCACCACACTCACAACAGTGCTACCACACTCACGGCAGTGCCACCACTCATAACAGTGCCACCATACTAGCAGCTACACTCACAACAGTGCCACCCCACTAACAGTGCCACCACACTAGCAGCAACACTCACAACAGTGCCACCCCACTAACAGTGCCACCACACTAGCAACAACACTCATAATAGTGCCACCACACTAACAGTGCCACCACACTCCTAACAGTGCCACCACATTAACATTCACAACTCAGTCTTGGGTCAGGAGTGGCACCTCAGTGTTCTCCAGGTTGCAGTTCTGACCAAGTATTGGATATAGGAAGTCGATATTCTGCTATCAATGATTCTTAAGGGAAAAAAAACATGTACATAAATATGTGCACTTTATTTTTTTCATCACCTTCAAGTTTATATATTTTATCACACACACCAGTGAAAAATCGGTGCCAGGAGCTATGACTCGGCCCCTGCAACCACAATTAGGTGAGCACACACACACACACACACACACACACACACACACACTTGGACTTTATATCAAGTTTGGAGCCAGTAAAGTCCAGGACCAAAACGTATCAATAAAAAAAATAGAATCTATAAAAAAGTATCCATGAAAAGTATTATAATAAAAGTGTGCAATAAAAATGCATCAGTAATATAAAAAAGCGCTTAAAACCAGTAATATAAAAAAGCGCTTAAAACCACAACTTTTCGAAGCACTTGCCAGTTTTACGCCACAAAGACTCAAGTTGCACAGCACTTTGTTACTGGGACAACATTTCCCCTATACATAGAGCGAAACGTTGTCCCAAAAAGAGCGATGCTGTGCAGGTTGCATGTCTGTATTTGTACGTGTCGGCAGTGCGCTTAATTAAGCCATGGAGACGCCAGTGGTAAATTTTGTGAGCCAGTGGTCGAGATGTGGGGTTCGAAACGATGGTGGAAGCTGGAGTCTGTCCTTCCGTACACGTTCTCTTGTATACTAAGCTCACTGTTTCTTCCCTTTCAAGGGAGGAGCCTTGAAGGGATCTTGATACAGAGAAACTATCCTTGGTTATGATGGTGAATGTCTCTTGATACAAACTATTCTTGGTCATGATATAGGTGAAGGGCTCTTGATATTAACAAATTACCCTTGGTCTTGATGTTGGTGAAGGGTTCTTGATACAAACAAACCTTGGTCTTGATGTTGGTGAAGGGCTCTTGATACAAACTACACTTGGTCATTATGTTGGTGAAGGGCTCTTGATACAAACTATTCTTGGTCATGATGTAGGTGAAGGGCTCTTGATACAAACTATCCTTGGTCATGATGTTAGTGAAGGGCTCTTGATACAAACTACCCTTGGTCATGATATTGGTGAAGGGTTCTTGATACAAACTACCCTTGGTCATGATGTTGGTGAAGGGCTCTTGATACAGACTACCCTTGGTCATGATGTTGGTGAAGGGCTCTTGATACAAACTACTCTTGGTCATGATGTTGGTGAAGGGCTCTTGATACAAACTATCCTTGGTCATGATGATGGTGAAGGGTTTTTGATACAAACTACCCTTGGTCATGATGTTGGTGAAGTGCTCTTAATACAAACAACCCTTGGTCTTGATGTTGGTGAAGGGTTCTTGATACAAACAAACCTTGGTCTTGATGTTGGTGAAGGGCTCTTGATACAAACTACCCTTGGTCATGATGTTGGTGAAGGGTTTTTGATACAAACTACCCTTGGTCATGATGTTGGTGAAGTGCTCTTGATACAAACAACCCTTGGTCTTAATGTTGGTGAAGGGTTCTTGATACAAACAAACCTTGGTCATGATGTTGGTGAAGGGCTCTTGATACAAACTACCCTTGGTCATGATGTTGGTGAAGGGTTCTTGATACAAACTACCCTTGGTCTTGATGTTGGTGAAGGGCTCTTGATACAAACTACCCTTGGTCATTATGTTGGTGAAGGGCTCTTTATACAAACTACCCTTGGTCTTGATGTTGGTGAAGGGCTCTTTATACAAACTACTCTTGATCTTGATGTTGGTGAAGGGCTCTTGATACAAACTACCCTTGGTCATTATGTTGGTGAAGAGCTCTTTATACAAACTACCCTTGGTCTTGATGTTGGTGAAGGGTTCTTTATACAAACTACCCTTGGTCATGATGTTGGTGAAGGGCTCTTGATACAAACTACCCTTGGTCTTGATGTTGGTGAAGGGCTCTTGATACAAACTACCCTTGGTCATGATGTTGGTGAATGGCTCTTTATACAAACTACCCTTGGTCTTGATGTTGGTGAAGGGCTCTTTATACAAACTACTCTTGATCTTGATGTTGGTGAAGGGCTCTTGATACAAACTACCCTTGGTCATTATGTTGGTGAAGGGCTCTTTATACAAACTACCCTTGGTCTTGATGTTGGTGAAGGGTTCTTTATACAAACTACCCTTGGTCATGATGTTGGTGAAGGGCTCTTGATACAAACTACCCTTGGTCTTGATGTTGGTGAAGGGCTCTTGATACAAACTATCCTTGGTCATGATGTTGGTGAATGGCTCTTTATACAAACTACTCTTGGTCATGATGTTGGTGAAGGGCTCTTGATACAAACTATCCTTGGTCATGATGATGGTGAAGGGTTTTTGATACAAACTACCCTTGGTCTTGATGTTGGTGAAGGGCTCTTTATACAAACTACCCTTGGTCATGATGTTGGTGAAGGGCTCTTGATACAAACTACCCTTGGTCTTGATGTTGGTGAAGGGCTCTTGATACAAACTACCCTTGGTCATGATGTTGGTGAATGGCTCTTTATACAAACTACCCTTGGTCTTGATGTTGGTGAAGGGCTCTTTATACAAACTACTCTTGATCTTGATGGTAGTGAAGGGCTCTTGATACAAACTACCCTTGGTCATTATGTTGGTGAAGGGCTCTTTATACAAACTACCCTTGGTCTTGATGTTGGTGAAGGGTTCTTTATACAAACTACCCTTGGTCATGATGTTGGTGAAGGGCTCTTGATACAAACTACCCTTGGTCTTGATGTTGGTGAAGGGCTCTTGATACAAACTATCCTTGGTCATGATGTTGGTGAATGGCTCTTTATACAAACTACCCTTGGTCATGATGTTGGTGAAGGGCTCTTTATACAAACTACCTTTGGTCATGATGTTGGTGAAGGGCTCTTTATACAAACTACCCTTGGTCATGATGTTGGTGAAGGGCTCTTTATACAAACTACCCTTGGTCTTGATGTTGGTGAAGGGTTCTTGATACAAACAAACCTTGGTCTTGATGTTATTGAAGGGCTCTTTATACAAACTACCCTTGGTCATGATGTTGGTGAAGGGCTCTTTATACAAACTATCCTTGGTCATGATGTAGGTGAAGGGCTCTTGATACAAACAAACCTTGGTCATGATGTAGGTGAAGGGCTCTTGATATAAACAAACCTTGGTCTTGATGTTGGTGAAGGGCTCTTGATATAAACAAACCTTGGTCTTGATGTTGGTGAAGGGCTCTTGATACAAACTACCCTTGGTCATGATGTTGGTGAAGGGTTCTTGATACAAACAAACCTTGGTCTTGATGTTGGTGAAGGGTTCTTGATATAAACTACCCTTGGTCTTGATGTTGGTGAAGGGCTCTTGATATAAACTACCCTTGGTCTTGATGTTGGTGAAGGGCTCTTGATATAAACTACCCTTGGTCTTGATGTTGGTGAAGGGCTCTTGATATAAACTACCCTTCCTTTCCTCCCTCAGCTCGAATCTGATTGCCTCAAAATTCCCTAAGGTGCTGTATAACCCCCAACGGGTTTAGCGTTCCCCAGTGTAATAAAATAAATAATTTCTTTTTACTGTCTGCGACTACTGCTGCTTAGCCTTATTTATATTATTTATTTTATTTGTGTACGATTGCTATCAATTAATAAAAATCAATGTATATAGGTCACTCATTTTAATGTATTTTTCATATGATTTTCTCTTCCAAATGTGAAAGAAAATTAAGAATGAGAAGAACCTGTATTTTTCTGTCTCAGTTTTATACGGGATTGGTTTGCTAGGTTTGAAGCCTGTCAACTACACGATGTGTAGGGTCATTAAATCTGCATGTCACCTCTACACCACCAGTCAAGAATACTTTAATCAGTAAGACAGAGATAACAAATCAGTAAGACAGAGATAACAAATCAGTAAGACAGAGATAACAAATCAGTAAGACAGAGATAACAAATCAGTAAGACAGAGATAACAAATCAGTAAGACAGAGTTATACAAATCTCAGTGTATGTACGAAACTGGGTTTTACGGTGCGTATATTGAAAAAAACTAGAATATAATTTTTTTTGTACAATTGAATAAAACAAAAAAAAATATAAGTTACAGAAAACTTTGGTCTAAGATTGAATAATAAACTTAACTCAAGGAAATGAGGCCTTAAAACGCAGATAGTTATACATTACATATATATATATATATATATATATATATATATATATATATATATATATATATATACATACATATGATCGTAGACTAGACAGGCGATCTTAATAATGCAAGACAAGTCACGGGGTGAAAATTTTCGGCTTAAGATCTTTCACACGCCTTCGTGAGTCATCAGGAGCTATGCACGAGTAGCACCAGGTGTAACATGTATAATGAGAAGAAGTTTTCTCAGAGTAAGTTACCGTGGTGACGCAAACAGTTCCGTCATGACGTAAGGAGACGTGTGATCTTGAGCTGAATAACAAAAGTGAAGTGAACACTTGTTAATGCTCAGTAATAACTCACATGCAGACAGAAACACAGAAGATTAATTGTTCTGTATATTTCGGTTACTTTCTGGGATCCTCTTCAGCAGATACATAAGTGAAAGGAGAACATGAATATATAGGGCAGGTTGCACCTTGCACCGTACACGTGAGTGTAGGGGCGTGTCAAGCAGTGGGTGGGTGAGAAAACAGGACCTGTGGTGAAGCTAAAAATTTTAGAAGGAAGTTCCTTTGTGCTTTGTAATCCCTGATGTTGTGCAGGTGTTCTGTGTTAGGTTGGGCGCTGGTATGTACTTCTTGAAGGTGAATTTTGAAATGACGTCTGGTTTCCATTGTCCCCGTGAGATATTGAATTGTGAGTGGTAGCTATGAGGGCAGATTCTATGATTTTGCGTTTGTAGCTGCGGTGTGATTTGTGTTTGATGAAGGCAGCTTCCCAATGAATTTTGTGAAAAAGGGCTGAATTATCCTGTGCATAACGTATTGCCCTCTGGTGTTCACTGATCCTTGAGGATAGTGTTCGGTCTGTCTGCCCTATGTATGCTTGCTTGAAGTCTTCACATAATATCTGGTAAAATCCTGGTGTGTCTTGTGTTGCTGAATGTTTGTGTTTCTTTGAAAAGAGATTCCTAATTTGTTGGGATAGAACGTGATTATGTTGGTTACTTAGTTGAGACGATTGAATGTGCCTTGGCGGAAGGGTACCATGAGCAGAGATTTGCTGGATGGGGTTGGGTTCTGTGAACTGAGGTTTTGAAATAATTCATGTTTGCTTTCTTTTCTCCTTGTTTAAGGAAGCTCAAGAAGTACATACCAGCAACCAATCTAACATAGAACGCCAGCACAACATCCGGGATTACATAGCACAAAGGAACTTCATAACTAAATCTTTAGGTTCACTTCAGTACCTGTCTTCTCACTCAGTGCTTGAAGAGGATCCCAGAAGGGGATCTAAATATATATATATATATATATATATATATATATATATATATATATATATATATATATATATATATATATATATATATATATATATATATATATATATATATATATATATACACTCACTCATACCATTATCACACACACCCACTCTACCATCCCAGCACTAACACTAACACCCCCACCCCTACACTTTCACCCCCACACTAACGCCAACACACCCACACTAACGCCAACACCCCCACACTAACGCCAACACCCCCACACTAACGCCAACACCCCACACTAACGCCAACGCCCCCACACTAACGCCAACCCCCCACACTAACGCCAACACCCCCACACTAACGCCAACACCCCCACACTAACGCCAACACCCCCACACTAACGCCAACACCCCCACACTAACGCCAACACCCCACACTAACGCCAACACCCCCACACTAACGCCAACACCCCCACACTAACGCCAACACACCCACACTACCGGCCCACCAAAGGCTCTCTCCGTACACCATCGCAAATCAATACAGAATTCGGGCAGGAGACCCGACTCTCCCGACCAGACGACATTGAAACTAAACCCTGTAACCAACTCTATTATCTATAGCCTACTCCAGCATCCTAGAGCCTACTCCAGCATCCTACCGCCTTCTACAGCCTACTCAAGCATCTTACAACCTACTCCAATATAATATAGCCTACTCCACCCTCCTGCAGCTACCCGAACATTCTACAGACTACTACAGCATTCTAGAGCCTACTTCAACATCCTTCAGCCTACTCCAGACTTATACAGCTTACCCCAAAATCCTACAGGGTACTTCAGCCTCCAACAGCCTACTCCAGCATCCTACAGCCTACTCCAGCTTCCTACAGCTTACTCCAGCCTCCCACAGCCTACTCCAGCCTTCCACAGCCTACTCCAGCCTCCCACAGCCTACTCCAGCATCCAATAGCCTACTCCAGCCTCCGACGCCTACTCCAGCGTCCTACAGGTTACTCTAGCCTCCTACAGCTTACTGCAGCATTCTACAGGTTACTCCAGCCTCCGACAGCCTACTCCAGCATCCTCCAGGTTACTCAAGCCTCCTACAGCCTACTCCAACTGGATGCCACAATAATCAGTGTCATTGTGGGTCAGGGGTCACCAGTGGGGTGCCACAAGGGTCGGTTCAAGTTTACCTAATATTTCTAATTCCACTTTATTCAAATATTATACAAAAATCGCGAAAAAAGCGATCCAAGACGGAAAAAAAACGGGGGGAGTTGAATGATAGCTCTAGGCCTTTCGTGTTGCAATCAATACATCATCAGGAGCTTGCAATGTTGCAGAAGAGACGAGGAGGTCCATGGAAATACGACCACAGGAAGTGCCACCAAAGGCCAGGTTGGTCACTACAACACAACTTAGGTTGGCCAATACAACACACCACAGGTTGGTCAGTACAACACAACACAGGTTGGTCAATACAACACAACACAGGTTGGTCAATACAACACAGGTTGGTCAATTCAGCGCAACACAGGTTGGTCAATGCAACACAGGTTGGTCAATAAAACACAACAAAGGTTGACCAATAGATCACAGGTTGGTAAATACAATACATGTTGGCCAATACATCACAGGTTGGTCAATACAACACAGGTTGGTCAATACAAAACACAGGTTGGTCAATTCAACACAACAGGGGTTGGCCAATACATCACAGGTTGGTCAATACAACGTAGATCGGTCAACACAACACAAGTCAGTCAATACAATGAAGGTTGGTAAATACAACACAACACAGGTTGGTCAAAGCAACTTAGGACAGTCAATACAACACAGGCCAGTCAATACAACACAGGTCAGTCAATACAACACAGGTCAAACAATGCAACACATGTCAGTACAATACAGGTTGGTCAATGCAACATAGGTCAGTCAATACAAGATAGGTCAGTCAATGCAGCATAGGTCGGTCAATACAACACAGGCTGGTCAATACAACACAGGTCAGTCAATAAAACAAAGGCTGCTCAATACAAAACAGATTGGTCAATACACTGGCTGGTCAGTACAACCCATTCTGGTAAATACACAGGCTGGTCAATACAACAATGGTTGGTCAATACAACACTGGCTGGTCAATACAAGACAGGCTGGTCAATACAACAAAGGCTGGTCAATACAACACAGGTCAGTCAATACAACATAGGTCAGACAATACAACACATTGCAGGTTGGACAATACAACACAGGTTGACCACTACAACACAGGTTGGTCAACACAACACTGGTTGGTCAATACAACATAGGCTGGTCAATATAACAAAGGCTGGTCAATACAACACAGGTCAGTCAATATAACATAGATCAGTCAATACAACACATTGCAGGTTGGACAATACAACACAGGTTGGCCACTACAACACAGGTTGGTCAATACAACACAGGTCAGTCAATATAACCCAGGCTGGTCAATTCAACACAGGCTGGTCAGGCTGTTCAATACAACATAGGTCAGTCAATACAACACTGGTTGGTCAATACAACACATCACAGGTTGGTCAATACAACACATCAGAGGTTGGTCAATACAACACAGGTCAGTCAATACAACACAACATGGGTTGGCCAATACATCACAGGTTGGTCAATACAACACATCACAGGTTGGTCATTACAACACATCACAGGTTGGCCAATACAACACATCACAGGTTGGTCAATACAACACATCACAGGTTGGTCAGTACAACACATCACAGGTTGGTCAATACAACACATCACATTTTGGTCAATACAACACATCACAGGTTGGTCAATACAACACATCACAGGTTTGTCAATACAACACATCACAGGTTGGTCAATACAACAAATCACAGGTTGGTCAATACAACACATCACAGGTTGGTCAATACAACACATCACATTTTGGTCAATACAACACATCACAGGTTGGTCAATACAACACATCACAGGTTGGTCAATACAACACATCACAGGTTGGTCAATACAACACATAACAGGTTGGTCAATACAACACATCACAGGTTGGTCATTACAACACATAACAGGTTGGTCAATACAACACATCACAGGTTGGTCAATACAACACATCACAGGTTGGTCAATACAACACATCACAGGTTGGTCAATACAACACATCACAGGTTGGTCAATACAACACAGGCTGAGTTGCATAATGGGGAATAAAAGCAGCAACACCGCGACTGGAACAATACTCAAATAACCCCACGACGTTTCGGTCCCGGCTGGACCATGAGCTTTGTGACTAGATGACGTTTCGGTCTGTCCTGGACCATTGTTACCTCCAGGATGGACCGAAACGTCAATTGTGTGGGTTAAAACACAAATTCCTGTAGCCTAGACTTTTCGGTCCAAGTCGAACCGAAACATCGCCGTAAGTTTCGGTCTCCTGTGTGCGGGTTATTTATGTATGGTTAATGGGGTTTAAAGCCTATCTACTACGTGAAGGCTGCCTGTCACCTCTTCACCACCTGTCAATAATACTTTAATACCTAAAATAAGGATTTAACTATTTGCACTGAGAGATATACACGTCTCAGTGTATGTGCACTGAGAGATATACACGTCTCAGTGTATGTGCACTGAGAGATATACACGTCTCAGTGTATGTGCACTGTGAGATATACACGTCTCAGTGTATGTGCACTGTGAGATATACACGTCTCAGTGTATGTGCACTGAGAAATATACACGTCTCAGTGTATGTGCACTGAGAAATATACACGTCTCAGTGTATGTGCACTGAGAAATATACACGTCTCAGTGTATGTGCACTGTGATATATACACGTCTCAGTGTATGTGCACTGAGAAATATACACGTCTCAGTGTATGTGCACTGAGAAATATACACGTCTCAGTGTATGTGCACTGAGAAATATACAAGTCTCAGTGTATGTGCACTGAGAAATATACACGTCTCAGTGTATGTGCACTGAGAGATATACACGTCTCAGTGTATGTGCACTGAGAGATATACACGTCTCAGTGTATGTACACTGAGAGAAATACACGTCTCAGTGTATGTGCACTGAGAGATATACACGTCTCAGTGTATGTGCACTGAGATATATACATGTCTCAGTGTATGTGCACAGAGATATACGCGTCTCAGTGTATGTCTTCCTCTATCCCTTCCTATCCTTCACTTGTCTTCCTCTATCCCTTCCTATCCTTCACTTGTCTTCCTCTATCCCTTCCTATCCTTCACTTGTCTTCCTCTATCCCTTCCTATCCTTCACTTGTCTTCCTCTATCCCTTCCTATCCTTCACTTGACTTCCTCTATTCCTTCCTATCCTTCACTTGTCTTCCTCTATCCCTTCCTATCCTTAACTTGTCTTACTCTATCCCTTCCTATCCTTCACTTGTCTTCCTCTATCCCTTCCTATCCTTCACTTGTCTTCCTCTATCCCTTCCTATCCTTCACTTGTCTTCCTCTATTCCTTCCTATCCTTCACTTGTCTTCCTCTATCCCTTCCTATCCTTCACTTGTCTTCCTCTATTCCTTCCTATCCTTCACTTGTCTTACTCTATCCCTTCCTATCCTTCACTTGTCTTACTCTATCCCGTTTCTTTACCTGTCCTCCTCCAGGAATATTCTTTAATATGTCTCTATCATTAGCGTCCCTCTCTGTACTTGTCCCCTATCCTTCACTTTTCTTTCTTTTCCTGTGCCTATTCCTCACTTTCTTTACCTGAGCCTATTCCTCACTTTAGCTGTACCTATTCTTCAGGTCATATTTATCATCCTTTCCTCTTTTCACCAGCTTGTTTACGAATGTTATTCTTATTTTTGACTTCTAAACATAAGTCACTGTCTCCGCCCTCCTCCCTTCCCCTCCACCACCCTCCTAAAACCTCAACCCCCACCCTCTCTACCCCTTCCTTCCATCCTCCCTTTATTCTAACGAGTCTCTCCAACCTTTCTCTCCTCCCTCCCTCCCAACCCTCCCCTCTTACACCCTTCCTCATACTCTCTCTCTCTCTCCCTATTTCCCCTTCTTTCTCCATTTTTATTCTCTATCCCGATTGTCCATCTCTCTCTCTCTCTCTCTCCCCCTCTCTCTCCAATCTCTCTCTCCAATCTCTCTCTCTCTCCCCCCTCTCTCTCCAATCTCTCTCTCCAATCTCTCTCTCCAATCTCTCTCTCCAATCTCTCTCTCTAATCTCTCTCTCCAATCTCTCTCCCCTCCCTCTCCCCTCCCACTAACCACCCTCCATCACCCCACTAGAAGGCTACCCCCACCTAGTTCATTAGTACTTCCACTGTTAAAGTTAGTGGTGGACCTCATTGGTCTCTAGATTACCTCCCACAGCCCATCCTCCCCACTCCCCACGACTCACCTTCCCACCTTTTACCTCACTCTCCCCACCACCGTTATCATCTCCTTCCCATCTTTCTCAATCCTAAGCCATCATCACTATACGACTCACAATCGCTAGGCCCCGGGCTCGATCCCCTGGCACGGAAACATATGAGCAAGTTCCTTTGCTGTCTTTGCTCACCTAACAATGTATATGTGATTCATCAGACTGTTGTGGGTTGCATCCAGGGGAAAATGTTGTACGAAACTCCAGTACTGCGTGTGCAACAAACTCCAGTCGTGTGCAACAAACTCCAGTCGTGTGCAACAAACTCCAGTCGTGTGCAACAAACTCCAGTCGTGTGCAACAAACTCCAGTAGTGTGCAACAAACTCCAGTCGTGTGCAACAAACTCAAGTCGTGTGCAACAAACTCCAGTCGTGTGCAACAAACTCCAGTCGAGTTCAACAAACTCCAGTCGTGTGCAACAAACTCCAGTCGTGTGCAACAAACTCCAGTTGTGTGCAACAAACTCCAGTCGTGTGCAACAAACTCCAGTCGAGTGCAACAAACTCCAGTCGTGTGCAACAAACTCCAGTCGTGTGCAACAAACTCCAGTCGTGTGCAACAAACTCCAGTCGTGTGCAACAAACTCCAGTCGTGTGCAACAAACTCCAGTCGTGTGCAACAAACTCCAGTCGTGTGCAACAAACTCCAGTCGTGTGAAACAAACTCCAGTCGTGTGCAACAAACTCCAGTCGTGTGCAACAAATTCCAGTCGTGTGCAACAAACTCCAGTCGTGTGCAACAAACTCCAGTCGTGTGCAACAAACTCCAGTCGTGTGCAACAAACTCCAGTCGTGTGCAACAAACTCCAGTCGTGTGCAACAACCTCCAGTCGTGTGCAACAAACTCCAGTCGTGTGCAACAAACTCCAGTCGTGTGCAACAACCTCCAGTCGTGTGCAACAAATTCCAGTCGTGTGCAACAACCTCCAGTCGTGTGCAACAAACTCCAGTCGTGTGCAACAAACTCCAGTCGTGTGCAACAAACTCCAGTCGTGTGCAACAACCTCCAGTCGTGTGCAACAAACTCCAGTCGTGTGCAACAAACTCCAGTCGTGTGCAACAACCTCCAGTCGTGTGCAACAAATTCCAGTCGTGTGCAACAAACTCCAGTCGTGTGCAACAAACTCCAGTCGTGTGCAACAACCTCCAGTCGTGTGCAACAAACTCCAGTCGTGTGCAACAACCTCCAGTCGTGTGCAACAAACTCCAGTCGTGTGCAACAAACTCCAGAACTTGGTGAAAGTATTCCAGTATGGGGCAAAAGGGGTCCATGTGCCAACTGGTAGCAGAAAAAACTACCACTAGCAACAACACCACCACCACCACCTACCACCACCACCACCTACCACCACCAACCACCATATACCAACACCAACAAGCCTAGATCGCCAACCACCTAGATACCCATCAATTACACAACCCAGGGCAACACGGGTTTAGAGCTACTGGACCACTATGACAAGGTCCTGGATGTTATAGAGGATAATAAAAATGCAGATGTAGTATACACAGACTTTGCGAAAGCCTTCGACAAGTGTGACCATGGTGTGATAACACACAAAATACGTGATAAAGGAATAACAGGAAAAGTTGGTAGATGGATCTATAACTTCTTAACAAATAGAACACAAACAGAAATAGTAAACAGAGTAAAGTCCGAGGCAGCTACAGTGAAAAGCTCTGTTCCACAAGGCACAGTACTCGCTCCCATCCTATTCCTCATCCTCATATTTGACATAGACAGAGATGTAAGCCGGGTGTCTTCCTTTGCGGATGACACCCGGATTGCCATGACAGTGACCTCCATCGAAGACACCGCAAGACTCCAAGCGGACATCAACCAAATCTTCAAATGGGTCACTCAAAACAATATGAGTTTAATGAAGAGAAATTTCAACTACTCAGATATGGAAAACTTGAGGAAATTAAAACTGTATCAGGGTATACTACAAATTCTAACCACACAATAGAGCGAAAAAGTAATGTGAAGGACCTGGGAGTGATAATGTCAGAGGATCTCACCTTCAAAAACCACAACAACATATCTACCTCCTCTACTAGAAAAATGATAGGATGGATAATGAGAACCTTCAAAACTAAGGACGCCAAGCCCATGATGATTCTCTTCAAATCACTTATTCTCTCTAGGCTGGAATACTGCTGTACACTAGATGCCCCCTTCGAGGCAGGCGAAATTGCTGACCTGGAGTGTACAAAGAACTTTCACGGCACACACATAAGTACGATAAAGCATCTAAATTACATGGAACGGTTGAAGCCCCTTGATTTGTATTCCCTGGAACGCAGGCGAGAGAGATACATGATAATATGCATTTGGAAAATCCTAGAGGGATTAGTACCAAACTTGCACACGAAAATCACTCCCAATGAAAAGCAGAGGCGCCACGAGTACATTGAGAGACAACACAATAAGTGTCAGGGGTCCAAGACTATTAAACTGCCTCCCAGCATATATAAGGGGGATTACCAATAGACCCCTGGCTGTCTTCAAGAAGGCACTGGACAGTCACCTAAAGTCAGTACCTGACCAACCGGGCTGTGGTTCGTACGTCAGTTTGCGTGCGGCCAGCAGTAACAGCCTGGTTGATCAGACCCTGATCCACCACGAGGCCTGGTCTCAGAATGGGCCGCTGGGGCGTTGACCCCCGAAACCCTCTCCAGGTAAACACCATATTCCAACACCACTACAACTTACCACCACCACCAACACCTACCACCACCACAACCAACACCACCACCACTACTTCCTCTTTTCTTACCTATTCCATCATTACTCCAACTTTCCCCGCCACCATAGGTGGGGACAGAGGACAACCATTCCTAACGTTTCTTTCCAGTATGTCCCAGTCTGGGCGTCTCACCCCTATATATTTCCCTTACTGATGACCATCTCCAGCACTAGCACCACTATCCCCTTCCCCACTACCACTACCTACGTTCCCACCAATACTACCTCAGCACCACCTCCTCCTTACCTCCCCTATCCCTCACTTCCACTAGTTATTCCCCTGTGACAATTGTCAGTGCCTCTGCTGCATTTTCCTTCTTTTGTTATGTAAATGAGGAAAATGGAGACAAGTGACTAAGAGGGCAGGAAAGACTGAGGACTGAGGTATGATCTCTCAGTGTCTCAAGGTTGCTTTCTCTCTCTCTCTCTCTCTCTCTCTCTCTCTCTCTCTCTCTCTCTCTCTCTTCTCTCTCTCTCTCTCTCTCTCTCTCTCTCTCTCTCTCTGCTTCTCTCTCAGTGGACATTTTAATCCCTCGAACTGGAGTCCTGGAGCTGGGAAGCACACTACCTGCACCCTGAAGGAGGGGTGAAGATGTTGCAGTCCTGGAGGCGGGAGGTACAGTGCCAACACTCTGAAGGAGAGGTGAGGATGTTGCAGTCCTGGAGAAGTGAAGTATAGTGCCTATTACAACCTCAGGTTCAATGGTCTGTTATCCTGAGTGTAAAAGGGAGCTTAGAGCAAAGAAACACAGTAGAAAATGCTTTGAATTGTATTTCCTTCATCAAGCAATTAAGATTATATGACTTTTGTATTTTCCTTCACCAAGTATATTATAAGGCTTTGTACAATTATGTATGTACACTATATACAGAGATATTAGTATTAGTGCACGCCATGGTAATCAGGGCAAAACAGCAGCCAATAGACAGAGACAACCGTACAACAACCAGCTCAATGCAGGAATGACAATGACAAATTTGCGAGTGGTAACCACATCACCTTTGCCATTGTCAGACCCGCATTTTGATTGGCTGAACCGAGTCGTTGATTTGATAATGGGGCCCCATCACCAAACCCTTAACGATGGTTCGCTGGTTGGAGGGGAGCCTATGTGAGTGTGTTTAACATGCTCCGAATAAAGGGTACGTACTCTTTGTATGCAACAGTGCCTACACTCTCAAGGAAGGGTGAGGATGTTATAGTACTGGAGGTGGGAAGCACAGTGCCCACACACTGAATCAAGAGTGAGGATGTTACAGTACTGGAGGTGGGAAGCACAGTGCCTACACACTGAAGGACTAGAGTGAAAATAATACAGTTCGGAGGGTCATCTGAACTATGGTGTCAATGCGCCTCTGGCATGACAGCTCCTAAATCTGTAATGGTTAATGTTTTTCTTGTTATTTTTGGGATTTCACCCGACCTGGTGGGAGACGACCCGGTGGGAGACGACCCGGTGGGAGACGACCCGGTGGGAGACGACCCGGTGGGAGACGACCCGGTGGGAGACGACCCGGTGGGAGACGACCCGGTGGGAGACGACCCGGTGGGAGACGACCTGGTTGTTAAAAATGAATTGACTGTATGAGTTATGATTAGTGTCTTTTCTTTCTTCGTTTTCTTAAGAGAAGACGAAGATTTAATTCACGAAGGAACTCAAAATGTCTTGGGATTAGCGCTGAAATTTTGTCCGGTGAGGATATATCATCCCCGTTGAGACTAAAGGGCTGGGCTCTTCATCCAGGCACTGGAGCATTTGCCGTTAAGTGAAGAACTCAAAACACAACATCGTGACTGGAACAATGAACAAATAACCCACACATAGGAGAAACTTCGTGACGTTTCGGTCCGACTTGGGACATTAATTAGCTACACTGTGACCAGTTAATGTCCAAGTTGGACCGAAACGTCGTCATAAAGTTTCTGTCTCCTGTGTTCGGGTTATTTGTGTATTACTGTTAAGTGGCAATACGATACGTAAATAATGCGAGTTCCGACATTTTATTATATAGACGTTTCGCCCATCAGCGACCTGATCAGGTCACCTGAATCGATAAAGTCCCTAGTGGGCGAAACGTCTACATAATAAAATGCCATAACTCGCACTGTGTGTCTCATTTACTTACCGATAAGCGGATTAAGGGACCGTCGAGCGCCTCCCACATTATTAATCATTTGCTTCTTAATCCATCGTGAACATCAACGTCAGTCTTTATTATCATTATTAGAGTAAAATTATTATTTTTCAGTAAGAACATGGAAAAAATGCTTTCATAGTTTAGTTAAAAGGTGTAATGGCATTTTCAGGTACACTACAAGAGGCCTTTAAATGTTCCACATTCGGCTCCTAGACCTTTAAATGCACTGCTGCATCCTGGTGCACAGAGCACAGTGCACTCGTCCCCACCATGGGGAAATGGATGGGGAGGAAAGAAGGGAGGAAATATAAGAGGAAAAAAATATGCAATTTTAATAAACTTCGTATTTGTATTCCATTTCCTCTTATTCCGTCCCTCTTCCTCTCTGTTCCTTTTCACTTTGCCAGTGCAACACAACACAAGCTATAACCTTTTGTAGTGAAATAGGGAGGAAAGCTATAAGCAAAACACTTCACCCGTTCTACAGGAATACTACAAACATTACTGTCAGACTCCTAAGAGATAGCTAGCATACTCCAGACTTCTAAGAACTGAGACATGTAGAATATTGCAATACTCGAAGCATTGGATCAGGTTTATTGATCTTTGCATCTGTCTTGCAGACATAACTTAATACTCATAAATGGTATCGAATACCGTCAAGTTGTGCAACACATAGATGTCTTTATTGCGCAAACTTCTCGCCTGTGCGACAGGCGTCTTTAGTTGAAAACAAGGAAATATAACACTGAAGGCTGTGGGGTCTGTCACCTCAGATTAACTGACGAAATCGTAATAACATGATTGCAACAAGAGATCAAACCCCACCCGTTCCGTGCTTTACCTCAGATTATCTATCCAAGTCTTCCACTGTCTCCACTGTTATTATTGCCTGTATTAACCTCCACTGTTATTATTGCCTGTATTAACCTCCACTGTTATTATTGCCTGTATTAACCTCCACTGTTATTATTGCCTGTATTAACCTCCACTGTTATTATTGCCTGTATTAACTTTCACTGTTATTATTGCCTGTATTAACCTCTACTGTTATTATTGCATGTATTAACCTCCACTGTTATTATTGCCTGTATTAACCTCCACTGTTATTATTGCCTGTATTAACCTCCACTGTTATTATTGCCTGTATTAACCTCCACTGTTATTATTGCCTGTATTAACCTCCACTGTTATTATTGCCTGTATTAACCTCCACTGTTATTATTGTCTGTATTAACCCCCACTGTTATTATTGCCTGTATTAACCTCCACTGTTATTATTGCCTGTATTAGCCTCCACTGTTATTATTACCTGTTTTTACCTCCACTGTTATTATTGCCTGCATTAACTTCCACTGTTATTATTGCCTGTACTAACCACCACTGATATTATTGCCTGTATTAACCCCACTGTTATTATTGCCGTATTAACCACTGTTATTATTGCCGGTGTATACTAACTCCAATGGTTCGAACCATTCTGAGGTTAACCTCATGTTTAATTGTGGATTAACTCCCCACTGTTATAAAACTGTATTAACTCCACTGTTTTATTCCTTTAGCCTCCACTGTTATTATTACCTGTTTTTACCTCCACTGTTATTATTGCCTGCATTAACTTCCACTGTTATTATTGCCTGTACTAACCACCACTGATATTATTGCCTGTACTAACCACCACTGTTATTATTGCCCGTATTAACAGAGGACTACAACAGAGTTCAGACAGGACCGAAGGAAAGGCTGCATAGTACTAGACTGCAAAATGGTGTCTGACACCATTCTGAAGAGGCAATTAGACCCTTCTATCTGTTTAAATTAGAAGATGGGATGATAACTCCCCCCTCCAACGATTATCAAAAAAACATTTTACGTACCCCTTTTCTTCCCTTCCTCCTTTTCCCTCTTTCTCTCTCTCTCTCCTGACCACCAAACACACCCCCGCACTGCAAACACAACATCTTACACTTCATAATGTACTTTCCACATAAGAAAACAAAGGTACCCTGCCGGACTAGCCTCAGTGGGTCTCGTATTCCCTAGAAATATCAGGAAATAGGTTAAGTTTCAGAAAATAGGTTAAGTTTCAGAAAATAGGTTAAGTTTCAGAAAATCGGTTAAATGGCAGAAAATATGTTAAATTTCAGAAAATAGGTTAAATTTCAGAAAATAGGTTAAATGGCAGAAAATAGATTATAGATTAGATTTCGCCACCGAAGTGGCTAGTTTACTGTTTACCCCATATCCATCCTGTGGAGGGCAGCGCAAGAGCATATGGATACACTAAAGGCCTAGGAACTAGGCCCCCAAAAGGGTTAACAGGAGTACATTTGGATTTATATCTACATTTCACCTACCTTTTACAAGCAAATTTAGGAAATTTGCTTAGTATATCTGGTATATTATTTTCATTAATAGGATATCTTGACATGTCACATAGGTTATTATACTGTATCTCTATATTCCTCAGTAAGTAGACAATTAATGGAAATCTTTTGTTTTGGTACATGTGTCTGTCAGATAAGAAAATATTTTCCTCCAGTGACAATCAAGTCTTTGAGAAATAATATAACAGAAAATAGAGAAAAAATACGTATCAGAGGAATACGTATGAGAGTTTCCATCTTCGTAGAGCTTTATAAAGTCATAACTTGCCAAGGCTCTACACAGAGAGAAACATCACAATAAAAGATTTTTCTTCCCCTGTGTCGTTTCGTAATTGTTTTCTTTTAATTGTCGTAAAACAAAAGAAAATCTCGTCCCTGAAGGAGAGAGAGAACAAGACAATATAAATAAATATTACTAAAACATTCATGAGCAATTTGAACCCTGTCGAAAATTATATGACATTGAAAAACTGTTAGGGAGGAATTCTTTGTTTTAAAGACCTTTATGAATGAGGAAAATTCTGACCTTCAAAGACCTTTTCTATAAAGAACAAAAAAAACAATACCGTGAGTGGAACAACACACAGATAACCCACACATAGCACAGAGAAACCACGACGTTTCGGTCCATCTTGGACCATTTACAAAGTCACACTGACTAACTATGATAGGGAAACAAATTGTTAGGAAAAAAATCTATATTTTAAAGACCTTTATGACAGGGAAAAACTGAAAGAGGAATATTTTGAACTTCAAAGACCCTTTCTATGGTAGGGAAAAAACTGTTAGGGAAACATTTCTAAGCTTTGGCAGGGGAAAACTAACGAGGATATTTCTAGTTGTAGAGGATCAACCAAAGAAAGCCAGAGCTCATCTCACAACCTAATGCACCCGGGTTCGATTCCCGAGCTGGGCCACAACTTGGGTCGGTTTCATTACATCCGCTGCCTATTTTTATCTAGAAGTAAACAGTAATAAAAGATTAAAGTAAACTCTGAGCGTTTATACACTAACACATATACACACCTCAGTGTATAAAATCTTGCTCTCGGTGTATTTAACCGCCTTGGTATACTGGTATTAGGTTTCAAGTCTATCGACCACACGAGAGTAATACAAGCTGCATGTAATCTGTTCACCACCAGTCAAGAATATATTAATCTCTAAAATAGGAAGTCAAGTATATTCTCAAATTACATACACCAAGAGATATACACCTCTCAGTATACTGTACATGTCCTTGTATCGCCTTATATTAATTATTACTATAATTATAATTATACTTATAAATATTAATCATTATTATCCTTATTATTATAATTAGCATCATCATCAGACCAGAGTCCCTTCGAGTGTTTAGCTCCCAGAAGTAACAGACAGCACAGACTGGTAAAGTCTTGCCAGTACAAATATTTGCTCAACCTGCATCATGAAGAGTCATTTTTGTAGCCTCGCTGACGACCATCTGCCTCAGGAACCAGCTGTATAGCCTCCCCACAGACACCTATCTGAGTCACCAGCTGTATATCTTCCCCCACAGACCATCTGTCTCAGGCACCAGCTGTATATCCTCCCCACAGACAACCTGTCTGAGGTACCAGCTGTATATCGTCCCCACAGACCACCTGTCTCAGGCACCAGCTGTTTCCAGCTGTTGCCTCTTATGGCAGAATTATTCGGCTGAACAATTTTTTTGTGTTGCATGATATGTTGTATATTGAACAAAAGCTCGAAGTTTGGTACATAACTGAGCAAGGATTCTCAATACTCCGACCTTTTTTTAGGCTCCCACTGTTTTGG